>LQNS02278083.1:15766434-15817343 GCA_001587735.2 Parhyale hawaiensis
CCCGCCATAATATGCCCCTGAGGGCACGCGGCGCGTTCATCCTGCTGCTTCCTTCAAATCAACGCGCCGCGTCCATCAGTTTGACTGAACGCGTTACGATGAGGGACGTATGAACACCCATAAATATATTTTCGCAAGGAAAGGGCCAACAAGAATATACTCTCGAGAGTGAAGAGACCGATAGTACGTAAACAGAAAAAAATGTGATTCCACGGACGCAGGAACAGCGCCCAAGGGAAGATTCAGTAAGTGGAGGAAAAAGGTTAATAATTGAGAAATAATCCTCGTCAACATTATATTCGTCCGAAATGGCAACAGTATTAATATCCTAGCTAGCTCTCAAAATTATCCCGCCAGTACATTGCAAGTTTGATTTTTTGAAACCTTATAAGCACAACCGGTTACATGTTTACGGTAAGCGCATTATTGTCGTTCCTAAAAAGCACAATTGAAAGTAACGGGACCGCTCCCGCGAGGGAGTCGGGCCTTAGAATGACCCGTTCAATCCGATAACATCAGACAATGTTTATGCATCGTTGCTGAGCTCATGAGCACTGCTAGCAGGTCTGCACTGACATCCACACTCTGACAACGGTTGTACCTCATGCCAAGGGTCAATACTCTTCTTCTACCTAACAGTTTAGCAATAAGAATAGCTTACAATTCCAACCTGAAATTAAATTAAAACAAGTAGGCCTCACGGCGTTACAAACAATGAGAAGCTTACAGTTCCAGATTCGAAATCCTACTGCAATAAATTATATGAAAACGAGGTACACTCTATTTGCTAGCGTTCAAAAAATAATGTAAAGCGTGTAACACAAAATTTTAAATTAAACCGTAACAAGTGTACTGAAAAAAAAAATAATAACTTTCATTAAGTATCCTTGGAGAAAATGAAAACTATGGCACACTATCACTAAATGTAACGGCATTCTCGCAACTCTCCATTTTTCCATCGCTAGTTCACATCTCAAAAGTAGAACTGCCATATTTGCTTCAATAGAGAAATGGTAAAAATAATAAATAGCAAAGAAGCAATTCACACAAGTTAAACATACTTGTGACAAACCTTCGAAAAAGAAATACAGTGAAGTGAACAAAAACTTCAATATTATTAGTGTGTGATTAGTTTAAACACCGCAAAAAAATTCAAGAAGATATAATCAAAGTACTTAGGCCTACTTAGAGAAATTATCACAAACAGCACAAAGCGAATTCCACTGACACCGCATTGCAGCCGAGTCAACCTTGCAGCAGAAATGGGACTGTTCAAAGAGAAAATGTGTCATTCAATGGCACAACATTCATTGTTGCACACTCACAGACCGTTCATAATTACGATAAAGCAACGTAGAAGTTGTACACTAAATCGCACAGGGCCGATCATAATTACGATAACTGCAACCGAAGGACATGATCTGTAGGACAGAATTCTATCAAGTGTCTTTTCAAGTACTGTATATTAGTCACAATATGTAAATAAAACTCTACCAGAATGCTTATCACAACTATGCTCGGTAGAGTTACGCAATATTATCAGAGAATATAACCGTGCAACGGAATAATATAAGGAATATATACACGATGTTTTTATGAACACAAGGTCAATGGGAATTTGCAAGTAACTTGAAAAAAAAAAAAAAAAGAGACGCAGCAATGACAGTACGTTTGGTATATTGCCGCCCAGGTGAAATGACTTTGGTTCAGTGGGAAACGTTTTGCGTAGCATATTTTCGAAAAAAAATATTAACATTATAAGTATGTAGACTATAATAGTAAATAGCGCAAAGTAATGTAAATAGCTTGTATCTGCACGTAAATATACAAATAATTACCAAAAGTAAGCATCATACCCATTCAGGATACAATTTTAAGAAACGGCCAAATGGTTTACCATATCACAAACTATCACAAAACACAATTCAATGATGTGACCAGAAGTATACTGATAAGCAGTTGTACATGATGGTATAAAGCACTTAACATTTTATCTTTGCTTTCACTATGTTCATTGAAGTCAAGTTAGCCGTTATAAGAAAAAGGACGGAACAACAGACCAATTAGAGACAAAAAGACAAAGAAGTTTCACCCGTCAATTAACTACAAAAGACAGAAAACCGGGGGAAAATGCACGTCATAACGAAGGTAGCTTAGTATTGAAAGATAAATTTTGCATGATGGAGCCAGAGGCAACGACCTGATTTTACAAACCGCTATAAACTCGCTTGTTGAAGGTGCAGTTGCTGCTCGATATGGATGAGGTCTAGTATAATATATATAGGTACTCAAGTTCTCTAACGCACAGATGTTAGGTACCTATTATTAACGTTAGCACACGTCAGCTCATATTACTCATACGTATTAAATGCAAATTTGAAGAAGACAATTCAGGTATAGAAATATGAAACCGGCGCTTACGAAAAGAAAACACACGGCTACAAATTTCGGAGCCTTAACCAAATAGATAAAAACGAACCTAACTCATTTGGCACTAGGCGGAACACATCGGAGAGCATATCCACTAGTAGAATATAGTTAACTTAGTAACAGTACTGTGGCTGCTTTCAAATTTTTTGCAGTCATTCGCAAGGTTGCCGAGTAGGAGTCCGCGTCTGCAGTAGTCGGACAATGGCCACAAGTGAGAGTCGCTGCTGGTCATTCGCTTGTCTCAGGAGCTGTAGTCGTGTGAAAATTTGCTAATTTTACCAAAAATTGGACTCGTGAAGTTTTCGGGGATGCAAGCAGTCGGAGTCGGACTTATTACATCCGACGCCGCAACCTTGCCCGGCCGTGCTGCGCCAGTTCAGTTGAGCCTCAATGTAATCTGGGACAAACTGATGGTGGGGAGCAGGGCTGGGACAATATGTTCCTATAGACAGAGAAGTCGGTGAGAGCTCCAAAAGAACGAGAAAAAGCTCAAACGTAAAGCTATGACGGTAAACACAACCTGCAGAAGTAGTTCACTGTAGGAGCCTATACTTGTCCTAATTTGTTGTTTTTGGAGTTATCTTCTGTTTATAAAAGCATATCTTCACAGCCCCAGTGGGGAGCAATAATTTCCTAATTCGCAAGTCAAGAATCGGGGTCTGATCCAGTGGAGACACTACCAATCGATTTAGGAAGCGCACGTCGCGAAATATCCGTGGGCGGCAGCAGAATTAATCTCTCCAGAAATTATACAATAGTTGGCGCAACGATCAGGCAAATGGCGTCGCGGAAAATATATATTTGGTAATATAACTGCAGAGAAATGCACGCAAGCAAGGATTGGACAGCGTCACGTAACAGTTCATCGAAAAAGTGCGACATAAGTTACTTGCACCAGAATTTAGAAAGGCCAAAAGTAAAGAGCTCACTGGAGTGCTCTGATTGTTTGAGGAACCGGTAAAATAAACTGGTGATGACTTAGAACAGTGTCCAGTGTGTCGATCGCGAGGTAGTGGGTATAAGAGAACTGTATCTGCGTACCCGAGCATTTTAAGGTCACGATCAGAGGCAGTGCAGCATCAGCACAGCGACGGGCGAACAAATCCGATAGAATTTTGTGGAAATGCGTCATCAAAACAGCGTCAATACGTCAGTTAAAAATTCAGTACAAGGCAACCATGAGCTAAAACTTGCACCTGCAGAACATTCAGTAGCGAGGCTTTGCGCAAGAACTGTCTTCGTTCGTGAAAGCATCGATTCTCGAAAAAATGACCAAAATGTTGAAAAAAAAAAAAGAATTTCGAGCAAAAATATCGACTAAGAAACGGTACAAGGAATTTTTTATCCCATAAAAGACTGCGAAGTTGAACATGCAACTACACTCAATAGCACTAGTGATGGCGAAATGGCTCGAACACTGCCACTTCTGGTCCAAGAATCAACCCCCCTTAACCCCTTAAACGAAAAGCATTAAGTTGACATGTCACATTATTCCAAAACTTCTCCTGGAGATGAGCACCACGTTCCCCGCGATGTTGAAGGCATAAGATAATCGCAGGCACAAACGGGGATGTGCCTACACAGCCTAATGTGCATATGCCATCACTTCCAGCGAGCCAACAACCCAATCAGCAACTTCAAACGCGGGGAACTGGATTTGGATTCCGGAGTCGCAAGCAGAACGTTCCAACCAAGATGAGGTGTAGGCAGGTACGTACGTACGTGCTCTTGCGGCAAAGATCGCGCAAAGCAGTCAAGGCAAGACTCATACCCAGTCAAAAACTGTCTGACTGACAACGTGGGGAACGTGGCAAATTAGGATTATTAGCCAAGAAGCACAGCTGAGAACAAGTTGCGTTCACCGATGATGAAGTGCGCGCTTATGCTTAGCATACAACATACGACACAGAATGCANCTGACAACGTGGGGAACGTGGCAAATTAGGATTATTAGCCAAGAAGCACAGCTGAGAACAAGTTGCGTTCACCGATGATGAAGTGCGCGCTTATGCTTAGCATACAACATACGACACAGAATGCAACATTGCCGACAGCCAAACACCTGAGAGCACATCAGTTGCAACAGTTAACCAACTACAACTAACCTCTACAGCGACTCATAACTTACTCATACTTCTTCATGTACTAACATAACAGCTAACACTAAAATCTCTTAAGACTTAAAACGCTCGCTTCCAAAAGCAAATAATGAAGATCACCACAAATAAGCCGACTCAATCCAACCTATACCACCACCGCAGTCATAATAACCTGAGAGTGAGAGCTGTATCAGTCTCTGCCTACGGCATTACAGCTACACTACCACCTTCACAAGGTATGTATCTTTATTAACGTTAGGCTTAAGATTAAAATAATGTAGTTATACAGCAACGCTTTGTTGTATGGGGCCAGCAGCTCATCATAGTATTGACGTCCGCTTGGCGGAACGTACAAAGCGCATATACGTACTGCTGTTAGCTAAAGGGACATTTCACCATTCTTAAAAATATGTTGCTTTTCCTGATGCTCGTTGGAACCACATCAAAGAAATGCTGCTGATCAGGAACAAACCAAACGAAACCGCGGGATGTTTGCTTACTTTCACGGGCGAACGGGAAAACCATGAAAGTTACAGCACTTTACCTGACACAATCTGCTGAGACGCAGCTGTGACGCTATGTATTTTTTCGTACAGTCAACCAATGTGAAAGTCAAGGAAATTCCATGTATTCTTTTCCCCAATTAAACTAAAAACATTCTCTCGCAAGGTAGTTTCCATATTCAAATGAAAAAGTCGGAGCATCTACCTCGGTTAATTTTGTAAATCGCGACTGTAGACAAACTAAAGCATTCCCCACGAAATCAGATATTGTCCGAGCAAACTATTGAGTCAGCCAAAAAATCCGTTTGTATTTTTAGGAGGACATTCATTCCCCACGCTTGTTTCGGATATGTTGATAATATCTGTGATTTGTCTTGTCGTCAGACTGCAGTCTTGTTCAACTACAGCGTTCAGCTGCTCGATATAAATATTTTTTGGCCGGAGAGGGCCAAGTGCGGCTCTTGCAGAAAAATTCCCTGATGGAAATCGGGTATAAACCATTTCTGGTACACCAGTTCTGAATGAGTATTCTCTCCATCGATGTATATTGCATATCTACCGGCAAGATTAGGTTGCTTTCTTTCCTTTTGTGTAGTAAAAAAGCAGAAGACGCCGATAGTGCTCCGCCAGGTCCTCCATTTCAAAGGGTCATATGTAAGCGAAAACGTCAGATCCTCTCACCTTGGAGGTATATTACACACTGATGTAAATATAGTCGCTGTGTCCAGTACAGCTTCCAAAGAAAAAGAATATAGGAACGACGAGTAGAAGAACGTACAGTTGGCACTAAACATTGGACTTTTTGACTGATCCAGCACATGCTCGCAACAACGCAATAGAAATGTGCCCTTTAGAATGACATATTTCACAAGGCATTCTCTATAGAGAGAGCTTGTTGTTGCAGCAGTTGTAAAACATGTAAAAACATGTTGAGCTGAGTCCACTTGTTTTGTCACGCAAATATCGAGGCTTGGGTGACTGTCGAGTAATTTGGTTTATTTACGAGTAGATAGAAACAAGGATGAAACATGTACATCCTCGGCGTTGCCTTTATTCTCGGTTCAAATTTTCACAATTCGACACATTTAGCATCATAGGGTCACCAATATGCGCAACCGACATTTCACATCATCGTGTTACATATTTGCACAACCGACACATTTCCATTACACAATACGTACAACGCCCAAAATAATACTAAGCTTCGTTTGACATAAAATTATACGCACGTTATGTTGAAATGTTTTTCCTCAAATATGATATTCCTAGTCTCACTACACGTCCCCTATTAGCTTTTACAAATACGATACCTCGCACATGATTTTCGAAAGTCCCATTTGAAACCCGTTTACAGGAACTACATAAACAATTGCTTTGTTTATTTTTTAACGTTCACATCAGCAATAGCTTACATTTACCGTAAGAATAAAAATACACGATGAAGCAATAGTACAGCCAAGTACGTCTTATTTCCGAGCCGAAAAAGCTATAGCTGGAAATTTACAGCGTCTACATTCAAGTCACGTTGCTATAGTGGAAAAAAATATATCGCGCGTACCAAGTTACGTTCATTTCCATGCAGAAAGCTTGGCCGTGCCAGAAGTGGTTTTACGATTCTAGCAGCTGTGACGACCAAGATATCTGTATGGGTTGTGAAATACCTCAAACTCATACAACAGCAGCAGTAGCGTCTCTACTATAGTACAGCGTATGGTGATGTACGAGTAAAAGAATATTTCTCATTCACGGATCTCTTATCGGTAATAAAACTCAGCGCGCACAAGCACCTATCTGTGGACATCCTCCTCTTCGGAGAAAGGCAATTCACCCGTTAATAATTACTTCATTCTTTAGCGCAAACGAGCAGGAGATACAAGCCGAAGCACCCTACAGCATAATATTGGCCAAGATAATTAGCGTTGTAATCGAAATGGACGGCCTGTGCAATCTACACATCATCGAGTACACTTCAGCTGATGACGGGCGTATCCCGCTCGAGACTGTCCGGTTATGTATCGCACATCACTCTGACCGAGGACACCTCCTCCCACGCGTATATATCAAAAGGCTGGTGCTTTGAATGAATGGCGGTTTATTGTTCTCAATGGACGAACGTTTTGAGCCGACAGTGATAATCTTACAGCAAAAATGGGTTACGTTGCTAGACAACATCGCAAGTGGAGCTCCATAAGCACAAAAATCAGTGCTATTCTCAAGAGTTGTAAATGCATACTTCCTTGTGGCATTAGTGGAGGAGCGTTAATTAGTGTGACGTATCATATTATACATGCTTGGAAGAAAACTCTTCACAGATTGCTATATCAAATTCAACACGAAAGTGGTTACCGTTCTGGCTGTCATTACTCCAGCACACCAAATGCGATCTTAGCACACCTTATTTAACAGCTATGTGAATGTACTGATTTTCTTACCAGAGCAGGATACTACTGGGATTGACTTGGGCATTCCTGGGGAAATGGCATTCAATTTGAAAATTGGAACAGCAGGAAGAAAGTGCAACAAGTGCATTTTTACACGTCAAACGTGAGGTTGTACAAAAGGTCTTTTAGTTATGCGACATCTCCAACGTTGGAAATCGAAGACGTAGCGCAATTTTCAGTAAGGGTCAAGGCGCTGGAAGTCGAATTAACAGGAATGCAATTTTTTGGGTGAGGCCACACGCGATATTAACAGGCAGGTTATTATTAGCTACTGCGCGCACACCGGTGATATGATCAGGGTGACGAGAAATTTCTATGGCTCACCAGAGGAGGAACAATTATTTTCGTAGTCAAAACTCGTACGCCATCAGCAAATTTTAAAGTCGTATTCAAGACTAGGCGAATGACATAGATGCTATAATAGCTCCAGAGTAACGGGTTCATGAGCATCAATTTTGGTAATCATAACAGGCGCGTCAGATATATTATGAACGCAAACAGTTCCGATACCTTACAGAGCAGACGAACAATTCCCAGGGCTATGACGCACATCATCAACATATATTTATATATTAGTAAGTCTGGCAAAGAAGAGGACACATACATGTTTCTGCGGCTTCAGTAACAAGGCGTCCACGACTTAAAACTTTCCGCGGCAATGAAATAAGCGCAGTAAGCTCTAAGCAGAAATTTTCAAATGTTCAGATAGAACATTCAACGTGGAAGAAGTAGAGGTCGGCGCCAAAGGTTTGAAATATTTCTGAACCTTGTCGAAAAATGAAACGTTCTACGTATTTCGTAGCACTCGAAAAATTTAATCGTTCATATAATGGCCATCAAGTTCATGAGAACACTGAAGCTGTAAGCATTATCAAGTCCGTCTGAGGAAGAGGGTACAGGGTAGTTGTTTCGATGGCTACGACCTGCACACGAGTAACAATTCTCGTAGTCGGGACCCGCGCGTCATCAGCTCCTAAAGCGCATATAATTGAAAGCCGCAGCAGCAGAAAACGTAAAGCAAGATAAGCGGGCAGATATGGAAAATGTTCCGTGGTCTATCGCGAGCAACAGGAGTAGCAACGTTTTTCTATAGACTAAAGTGTGTTTACCATCATTGAGCCTATACGGTTAACAGGAATGATATTACGAGTTATTTATTAGGAGGTGGAATAGTTCTGCACTACCATCATACAAGGAAACAAATCGATCCCTGCTGGCTGGCTGGCCGGCCGGCTAGTTAAGCGGTGCACTAGGCACAGAGTCGAAGAATCTGGCGGGATCTCGGTAGAATAATTACGAAGTAAGAGTGCCCAGAGGGCAGCAGCTACAGGGGAGGCATGTACATAATAAGCAGCAAACAACAGTGTTGAGAAATAAAACTTTTTGCAAAATTAAGGAAAGTTAGACAGAGAGAAAGATGTAAGACAAATGGAAATTGCTGCGTGGTAATATCAAGGACTATCGACCACAAGTATAGGGTGATACGAAACTTGATATATTTTGAACACAATGAAGACTTATAAGCTGGGAAATATGAGATTACCTTCGAGGATGCTACGCCGGTTTTAGGCCCAGCACTTGAGAAGATCATGATAAAAAGTCCATTAATGAAAATTAAAAGAAAATATAGGAGAAAGGGACACAGACAAGGGAGGTAAAATTTCCGAAACAAACAATTACAGTACTGCGAAAATGCAAGTAAACATCGACATTTTCCGAGAAACATAGCTTAGAATTTATTATAAAAATGCTGGTAAACATAAAAAATACAAGTTGATTAAAAGAAAATCATCAATACATGGCTTAAGCAGCATTATGGAACTGCATGTAATATGCAACGGGAGTTATTGGTATCGTTTAGAGTTACAGTTTTAGTAAGAGCTCAACCACAGTAACCAACCACTCTTGATCCATTTAATCCTAGGCTTACATGTATGTTAGAAAATATTCCAATAAGCGCCGCACCATAATTGGCCATGCGCGAGACGAAGGCGTCCAAAGGCTGAGTGAGCATTTGCAGCCAAGTGTGCGTTTGGGCGCCTGAAAAATTTCGCGTGTTGCACTACACAGCTCTGATATTTTCAAAACAACGATGACCAATTGCGAGTTTTGGCAACAAGTGATTTGGACAGAAGCCGGCAGCATGATGAAGATTTAATGAGCAAGAGAGCCATTACATAGCTAGTAAGTTCTTTAACCTATAAATATCTCAATCTGTACAGCACTGCAACCAATACACTACTTGTAACACATCGCTGTAAGTAGCTAAGCAATATTGAATAGGTACTTATTTCTTTCAGGTTACCTGCAAGGGGTTCATTTCCACGCGAAAAGAGACTCGCGTTCAAAATTGGACAGATACGAGCTACCTACATTATTACATTACACGCTTTCATAAAGTATGACGAAATTTTCGGCAAATACACTGTGAGATTTTCATTTGATTATAAGAGATTCGATGTGGCAAGCATGCGAGACTCGCACTGGCATCAACAACTTAAGATTGGTGAGAAAGGATATTTGATATGACGTTGGCTTTACAGCTTTCAACACTTGAGTGGGATGTCCATTGGAACAGAGGGCTGCCTGCCTCACCTAGAACGAGGTGCCCAGATAGTTTTGTCCCAAAACCAGCACGCGTTCCCGTGTACTGAGGGAAAGCTCCTACTTCGACGTGCTGATGCAGTGCAGGGTCTGCACTTACGGGACCAGACACTGATAGGTAGCTTAAGAAACCGGGAAAGTGGACTCAACACCACGAACAGTAAGCTGAGTGGCTCATCAAATGACCTTAGGTTGCGCCAACATCTGGGCCGTTGAGAAAAGAAAGCTCGAAAATCCTACACATGCACATTAATGCATAAATGAACGCTGACGTCAGAAAATCCCACACCCATAAATAACACTTAAATGTCAAAAATCCCATACTTCTGATTATTACTATTTTATTTGAGGGTTTTAACGCCGTAACTTCAATTATTATTATAGTGGGTTGGGTTACTAGCGCCGTAGGCATCAAACCCGCCTCGCGCCGAAACCCATAACTGAAAGAAACACAATAAAATTCAACAACTAGAATAACTTATAACCATTCGGGGCAAATGGCGATAAGGTCATTTTGGGGGCCAAAAATTATTTCGGCCTCACACATGCATTTCTTACTTAGAAAAGCAATACAAACACTGAAATGACCGCAAATAAATGCTCTACGAGTTTATGCTTTCATTCCTTGTCCACAGGGATTCTAACTATCCTGAGGCCGAAATAATTTGGTGCTCCCAAAATGACTTTATCGCCATTTGCCCCGAACGGTTATACATTACCGGGTTTATAGGGAGGGGAATTTGTTGTAATATAGTTTTGTTATTCCATATTCAATGAGTACGGACTTTGTTATTTTCCAGTTTTCGCCTTATAAGGTATTCACTTGTATTTAGGAGATCCTGGAAAGAGGAAGTTTATGCTATTCACAAAGAGATATAGGGGGCCTTGGAAGAAGGTCGATTTATCTTCCACTAAAATAGAAGACAGAAAGATTCCATACCCATGAACAAATCATTTACAGCGTATCAGTTGTATTGATCCAGTACATTAACAACCTAAACCAAACTCGACCGTCTTGCGCTAAGTTAGTGGGCACTGAAAACCTCTGTGCAAGCACCATTTCAGATAAATATATTCACAGGAAAGAAGTGCAGACAAAAGAAAATTTAGAAATGAGAGAACCTTATTATATTTACGTTCTCAGTTCAAGCCTCCATAGCCCTCGCTCACTATGATCCGAAGAGTAGAAGAAAGAAGGGGCATGTAGAACGTCAAGTAAAACTAAAGAAGCCCATGCATAAACATCATTGAACCTGCAAAACTAATAGCGCTATACAGAAAACGAGAGGCATGAGCTACAGTCTTGTAAAAACGGATGCAACGAGCAGGAAGTCCCACTAACATTCAGCAACGCCAGGAGGATACTGAAATCTTCTAATAACTTATCGCGAGAAGAGGGAAAGAAGTCCCACTGGACTGCGTACCAATGTTATCCGTCAATGTAAATGATCTCCACTCGGCAGCACGCGGTAGATAGAAACGCAGAAATAATAATAGTCTTAGCTGCAATAATTTGGTCAACTAAACCCATAGAAGTTCTGTTATACAGACAGCCAATGGCAAGCGGTTTGGGGGGAATAAGATGATACTGAAATTAAGGAGTAAAAAAAGCTGTAAAGATGCCGCTTTCGTACACTAATGACGACTCGTAGGCCCCTTATTCAAAAAATTCTCAATTAATCTCCGATACGCAGCAGTAAGGGAGAGTTCTAATAGCATTTTGCTTTTCGATTTCTTCTAATTCGGAAGAGGCAATGGAGAATCTGAAGAGCATTCTACATCTAAATTTTTCATCATGAGGCAAAAGCAACAACAAATCTTTACAGGATTCCGAAGTTTTTTCCAACTTATCGTAAAGTAATTTTAAAGAACGTAATCTTAATCTTAACAAACGTTTGGGCAAAATCGGGCGACTGAGCAAAGTGCTGCGACTTACTTAAACGCGACACCGCCAGCCAGCAGGGACTGGTGTCACAAAGACGAATACTGACTCAGGGAAACCTACTCAGCAGGAAATGGCCGTAAGTGACGTTATCTCCAACAGTGTCCGCATCAGCGCAATATTCAGTAGCAGCCAGAAATGAGGAAATGTCTAGAAACGGTCCGGTTACTAAGCCCAAGAACTGGCTACAGGCCGCAACGTTCGATTATCTATCCAACACCGTCTACACGTTTACGCCATGGGACATCAAAAACAGGGGCGCCAAGGTAAGACATATACGCGTGTGATATTAAAAGAGCTCCATAGAAATATTGGGGCTCTCTTCGGTCAGAAAAACTGACTTGGCGGATTACAAGTAGGGTAAATGCATGAAATTTTGCTTCACGAGCTACATGAAATTTCCACTAATTACTTATCAACGATTCTTACACAGAATCCGCATAACGCACAATGCGGTGAAACATGAAATTTCATGGGCTGGTCGTTCATAGTGGCCTTTCATTGTCCCTTTCAAATCTTGTTTGTTCATCGACTCAAAGAAGAGCAAGCTCTTATTTCACCCAAAGCTCAGATTTTCGTGACGTGTACAACAGATACCGCAGTTGTTAAACTGTGCCTATATATCAGGAAGTGAGAACTGGCCATCGATTATGAAAATTACAATTTTTCATTACAATTTCAGTACTACTTGAAAGCTGCTGAATTAGGTAGCAGCAACATTTGAATTCGTAGAATTCAAAGGGATACACCAATCAGACACGAAGTCCAACTTTGATTAATAAGATGAACAGTATTAGTTGACGTTGACAGGAATACCACTCTTCGGTTTCACGACACGCAAGCAGCTAAGGTAGCCCAACCATGAGTTTACCGCACTTGTCTCGGAGAATTAAAATTCATCTTTCGCCTGTGCGAAGTACTGCTTCGTTTGACGTTAACTCAATCCCGTTTGTTTCTTTTCATCGAGACAAAATATTCCATTCCATTTGATGCATGTTGCCAATATACCTCGGACATCGACTTTGCCCCTCGTCTGACGACGAGCAGCATCTCCGGCATTAGCTCACTCCCGTCCAGTTCTTTTCACAGCGACAAACAATGTCGTTCGAAGTATATTTTATTATATTTGTGTCGGACACCGAGCCAATGACGGCACCTCTTCTGGAAATAATTGATCTCGATGTCGATCTTAGCCTAGAGATTTGAGGTTTTGGCACGGCGAACCAGCACAGAGAGTGCGAGTGTATTGCGTGACGGCACACAGAGGGCGTTACTATGAGGACCACCAGTGCAACAACTAAGGGAATGTGGGATAACAATAGCATTTAATATTTATGTCTCCAATAATACAAGCAACGCATGACTTAAACTACGCAACACAGTAACTAAGCATACTTATCATAACGCGAAGATACTCCAATACAGCTCTTAAATAATACTAAGCATATCTAGTTTGATACCTTAACATAAGTGAACGCTACATGTGGGAGGGATCGATATCTTATGTCCATATAAAGGTTAAGATAGGAGGTATACACTGTATTGCTCTATACATTACTTGCTTATACAGCAAACACAAATGATCTTACGAGCAACAGACACGAACAGAGACGCAGGATATCAACTACAGCAGCCCGCGAAACAGCTGCATATGTCGTCATGCTAGTGCAACGCAATCATTTCGGAACCTGTCGACGAACAAAGACGAAACGGCCGGCAACGAAACGGGTGAAGTGTAAAAAAGTTGTAATATATCAGCTTAACTACAGCTGCTAGCGACACAGCTGCCTATGTTGCCAGTTCGCTCTAAGACAAATGACAACTGGCAGTCAGTTACCTAATGACGAATGGGGGCATGAGTACATAGCAATATTTCTGGACAAGAATTTTGTGGAAAGTAAAGAAGATTGTGGATGACTGAACTGTGAGGAAGAGCGAGAAGTAATATTTTCATTTTCCTTTTGGGTAAACAACACGGCGGAGAGTTAATAGGCTGGAAAAGATTTTAAAGTACATGAAAGAAAAGAGCTCTAGTATATTATTGTAGCAGAGAAAAACTAAGGAAAATTAACAGAGAATAAGCAGACATTGAGGCAACTAACGACATAGATGAGTACTGAAAAGGCCCCAAAAATCGGTTCCTACAGCCCAAACAACAGTTTGTTTATGGTAGAAAAATCCTCGCCACTCACTATTTGTGAGCTAAATATTGTGACCGCGCAAACAGCACAATTTCCAGAGAAAGAAATAGAACGAAAATTCATCACGGAGGACATCTATGACCAACTGTAAAGCCTCCAGAAACTCAAGTGCCTAAACACTACGCCCCTAACGAAGCTAAGAGCTGTAACTATGCTCGTGTCAGCTCTAAAGAGCGACTTGTGTTGCTGGCAAAATTAAAAGAAAATACTAATTCGCAAGCGCCAGAAATGAGTCCGTGGAGCAACACTAAGCGCGCCAACTGCGAGGAATGAGATTTTCTAATATTTCCGTAACTGCTACTTTTGCACGATACGTTATCAGAATACTAACAACAAGACGCGCAAGTTATGAAACAAGCTTTGTAGTCGGCTTTTTTACGTTTCTCGCACTACGATGCAGCCAACACAGCATGCTGCTGCTGGGCTCGATACACTGTTTGTGAGAATAACAAGACATAATGCACACTTCGTGGCACTACCGATCGTTTGTACAAAATAATAACGGGGAGCAGAAGTAATTACAGCGTCAGCAGTATCAAAATTATGAAATGATCTCCTGTCTCCTAGAGTAAAAAATTACGCGAGTCTTCAGTTCTACAAACAAAAAAAGTCAACACAAACTTTACAGATGTTCAGAAGGGAACACAGTGGCTCATGTAGCAAATGGCTTAAGCGGCCAACACAAGCAACAGAGAAGGACGATATAGTTTGGGCCACAGATACATGGAGCGGCACCTTACGGGGAACGTAAGGCGTCCACTGGAGACAGCACTAGGCGGCGGGACAGTAGACAGATAGAACATTGAACAAAATTAACTACCGAGCATTATTACACAATTATACGAGTCAACTACAGACCAAACACAACTAGCTTACGAATTAAGAACGAGTAAAGCTCACAAGGCGCCTACCAAGTAAAGCGAACTAGCCGTACGAATGATAACAGAGCTGGCGGTGCCACTGAAAACTAGAGCCAGTAGGTCAGCATTGCGATTCAGAGGGCACAGTGACATCATCACGACCTTCCGTGGCGTATGAGAGGTGTGATATCGCTATACGGAAACTCTGCTTACCGTAAATTGTCGAAGGAATTTCACGTTACGGTACAAGCAAAAGCTGTCGTAGATTTCTACACAGCACTGCACTGTGAGTGAGGCGGTGGTGTCCATTAGGAACTTACACCTTTGGCCAAGCTTGTGGAGATAATAATTCGTCGAAACAGAGCAGCCGAGAAACTCTTTGTTATTTTACGCTGCTGCGAACAATTAGATCAAGGCCTAAAAAACGGCAGGCAGAGCTAAAATTGTATAAGCATTGAAAACCTTTGTATAAGCATTGAAAACCGAGCACCTCCACGCAAGAGAGATTCCGGTGATGCTGAGCGAAGTAATTACAAGTATCTATATGGCGTCACTGTTCCAACGGAGGCTTGACCTACTACCTTCAGTGTACAGTGGCGGTGCTACTAACACATATCTCCTCAATGTGCGGGTGACACTACGTTTAGTAATAACTGCTAAGAAGACAAAAGCTGTAATGAAACTCATCTTTAGCGGAATACAATGCTGATTAAGCTTTCGATGCACATGTGAATCATCTTAAGGAAAAGCTTAGATGGTACGAAAATATACTTTCAAATAAATGTGCTGAAGTAGGTTAGCGCTGTATCCTAGATGCTGAAAATATAAAAATTTCTTGACGAAGGTCAAGCTCACAAGCAAAATTCAATTCTGGCTTCAAATTTTAAAAATCTTTACCCACGGTAATAGTGATCGTAACAGAGGAAGGAATAGAGGAAGTCAGAGCGTAAGAGCACCAAATCGGGAAAGAAGAGGAAAAGTAGCACAACGACTGTTGGTGGGCGACAGGAAAGAAGAAGGAAGCAAATTGAGCACGGCTGGAAGATTTCCCGAAGGCAGATACAACCTTCATGGCATCCATTCTTCTGTTGCGCCTTTGTTTAGTAAAAGCAGTACAATAATCTTAATAATTTCATCACTAGAATAGAATTCCGCCGAAACTTATATCCGGATCTACTGAATTAAGGCATGCTACTGCTTCTCACTATTGCACAGTAATTGAAAAAATGCTTCAATTCTTTTAATCTGAATCAGTTTCTAGCTACGACAGAATAACGTAGCAGCACAAACGGCATAGGGTCGCGCAATGCACCATGTCCATTTACTCGATCGTTTTAACTGATATTATCAGGAACTTAAGCAGTACGCCTATTTGCCTGGGTGAACATACCTTAAAGTCATGGAGAATCAGTAAGGAAATGGCGTAATTTAAAACAGTAAATATAGAACCAAAGAAGAAGCACCCAATTTCCAAATAGGTATGTAAGAATATTACGGGAGCTCTTTGCTCGCGACAGTTGTTAAATATAACGAGTAGCGCGCGCGTTCGGGGAAAATTCAAATAACTGTTGCACCAATACTACGGGTAGCTGCTACACTGTATGCACTAATGACGTAATCCGAATTATGGCGCGTTAAGAAACGGAACATAAATCAAAATAATCGTGGAGAGCTCATTTTCTGGTGGCTTTGCCAGACGGAGGGCAACTGCAGCCTTATAATGAAGCCACGATAAGTAACCATGGCAGCAGTGACGGATTTCCCGCGGCCGCAATGCCGCAAGTTTCCCCCTCAAGCCCTAGGGAGCGTTTGAGTGACTGTCGAAATTACAAATTTAAGGCTTGAGTTCTTCGAAACTGTAGACAGGTGCGTTGGTTTCTATCCAGTGACCAGAATTTCATTTCAAGCGTTCACCCCATACCGTTTACTCTTACAACCTCCAAAAGCTAACTGAATCTTACTCCATAAAACGGAGTTTTCAACTGGCTTACGTAATCGGATTGCATTCAACACTTGCAAACCGATTCAGAGTGGGGAAGTAAACGCTCCTGTCTCAAGTCCCGGCTAGTCCAAACCTCAAAGACTCAATGTCGGCGGCCAATCGGACGCGCCACTAGTATACCTATTCCATATATTTCTCTATTTAGTGAATTTGAAATGACTGCATAAACTCTCCAAATCGTTCAGGGAATTTCAGACAAAGAAAAAGCCAAGCGTTTGGATCCGAAACAAACGATCACAATAAGTATATTACAGCGCTTAAAACGCTATGTAAATGCCTGAAGTGACGACACTGCAGTCGCTTCCGTATCATTCATCACAACACAGCTGCAATTTGATTTACCGCAGCAATAACCTTGCAGTTTGCAGTGAACAATAGAACATGGAGCAGAACTTGAGTCTGTGCTCCAGGGAACAACAAGAAGTAAGGAGATGTGGCAGGGCAGTAAGGAAGTACAATGTTACGACACCGTGCGTCTCATCACAAGTGAGAGTACTTTGAAGAGTAGATACACAATATGTATCCAATTACAAGAGCAACATAGATATCGTAATGAAGGAAGTGTAAGCGTCACCGTGACAGTTAAAATAAGCGACAGTACCTACATATCATCTAAAATATTCACTAAAGTTGTAAATAACAGGAGAATCCGAGCATAATTAGAGTACAAAAGAATAATATAGCTATTGAAAGCAAGGCAACGTAGATATATAAAGTAGATACATAAATCAGTGTGCGGTTGCCCAACAAAGCACGATATTTATGCTGAAGCTAAAGAGACCCAGGTATATATGCTACAGAAATGCACTAGGGTCATATCAGCATAGGCAAATAAACTGTGTTCGTATAGATGAGACGATGCTAAAATACAACAAGGGATGCGAGGACGCATGCAATTCAACGATTTACGACCTACACTTGCCAAGCGAAGCAGCAGTCGGTGCCAGCAGGGCTTTTTTTCTCATTTCTATGGAATTCTCAACAAGAAGAAACCAAGTAGGCATATCTAATGTTATTAGGGATGAACTGGTAGCCAGGATGAGACCGTATGAGAACAGAACAGCGACCAAGCGGACAAAACTAGAAGAAAGGTTCGTGTTCAGCACACGAAACAAACCCGTCCAACGTTTCATTATTTGTGCACTTGAACTATATAATGTCTGTACGACGATCACCTAGTAATATTATAGCTATTCTTTCATATACCTTCCATAAATTTGAGAGCAATCTGTTTAACATTTGGCACAAGGTCGGAGCCAGAGGACAGGGGGGAGGTAGCTCCCCCGTCCTCGCTGTCTTGAGACAACTTTGCATAGGCGTACACTGCTGCGGCGCGGTTATGCGTGTATGGTAAAAGCTACAAACGCCAGACAACTGCTGGTGTAGAGTACATGGCACCACATCCCAACGGCGTGGCGACATTACCTACACAAACGGCTGTCTGACAGGGGACAATCACTT
This sequence comes from Parhyale hawaiensis, assembly GCA_001587735.2. Lineage (NCBI taxonomy): Eukaryota > Metazoa > Arthropoda > Malacostraca > Amphipoda > Hyalidae > Parhyale > Parhyale hawaiensis. The sequence goes on from LQNS02278083.1 coordinate 15,784,978, forward strand.
TACAAGTAACTCCAGAACATGAACACAAAGTGTGGAGTCGTTACTACGCGTAGGTTAGGTACTGAGTGCATTCACAGACATAATTATACATACTGCCGTCCATTGCGACGATCGCTCGGCAGATCAACAACTCCCAGTATCAACACACACATACATACATTCATACACGCACGCTTAACACTAAGCAAAGAAGAAGCAACGGTAGCACTAAGCTAGAGACACACAAAAAGCCTTCGTTTAGCACAGCACAACCAGCACAAAAAAAGTATTCTTATTAGTAGTAATTATACGCGCTAACAACAAAGAGCCTTGAGCCGATCAGTTAATGCTCTATATTGTCAACATTAGAACGGTCAGTCATCCATAATATATATATTTATATATATACTCTGATTAGCTCAAAAATCGCATCCACAGGGGTTTTTCATCCACGCATCACACCAAATATGACTAGACAACGGATCGTCCAATTTTGATTACTGCTGCCAAATGTGAGCACGTGCCTTCGAGGCACCCTGGAAAACTCACCAAAAATCCAAACAATTATAATGAACTGCCGTACGAAAGAGGCCGAAAATACACACCTGAACGTGAAATATCCTCATTGGATATCTCAATCGCTGATCCAGTACCCGAATGGTAGCTGCAACAGCAGACAAAACTCTATTTAATGACCTGGGCAGCATGACCGCAGAGCGAGGAGGAGGAGGAGGGTAGCGGTGGCGTGTGAAGTGAGCAGCCAGAATTGCCACTAGGGGAGCGGTCTCAGGTCCAACCCTAATAGAAATTTAGGCGTCCCAGCAGCTAAAACCGTAAATCGGCTTCAGGGGCGGCTAAAAATTCAGTTTGGGAATGGCATTAGTCATGCAAATGCACAGCTCGCCTGCAGGCAGCAATACCCGGCGCCCAAGGTACACTAGGGTGGGGAGGAAGCAGCAGTGGCAGGCTATACGCAGGGACTGTCCAACACAAAGCAACACACGAAGCCATGGAAGCAGGGGGCGGGGGGGGGGCGAAGCAGGAGAGTAACGTACGGGGAGCGGCTATGCGCATACAATAGGCAGCCTTAATATAAATGCATCGCAATGGGGATGGCAGATGGCAGCAGTTAACGAACTTCTGTACTGACATAGCCAATGGATTTAAAATAAAAAATCTTAGGTAGAAATACCTCAAGGGTGTTTATAACCCGTGTGTGCAAACACGCCTCAGAGTTCTAAAAAAATCTCATCTAAACATCAAGAATAAAAATAATAGTCAGATCTATTCTCTCAAATGCAGATTCATAATTGCACTAAAGTTTACCAACAAAAGAAGCACGTAATAAACCGCACAAAAGCTAGATATGATAATATGTTACAATCAAAAAAGAATGGCTGGTGGACTTCGCCATAAAACTGAGAGCTTGCCACAAAGTTAACCAAGCTGCTCAAGTTCTTCTTTGTACATTGTCCCTAACTAGGTTCAGACGGCGGACGCGTCGGCGTCTGGGTAAGGGCAGAGCATACACCTGAGAGGCACCACAATATAAACAATCAATTGGGTCTGGAGCGAGATGCACGGGATGTGAAGAAGAACAGACTCTCAAACGTTTCGAAAGAATACGACGGAACGCTTTCTGGGTTCAAAAATGATTCAGTTTGAAAATCCTCCAATCGTCAAATACGATGAGCAGTGTGCAAGCCCTAAACAAGGACTGCTTTCTGTGTACCACGAAAGAATTCTGTAGTACAAGTGCCCCATGAGCGCATCCAGTGGCGTTTCTCGTCAGGGTACAAGAAGCTACGCTGCTCTTGCGACGCTTTTCTCGATGCAGGAAAATAAATTAGAAGCAATTCGCTCGTTGGCGATGCATGAGGGCAATGAGCTTTCACAGTATCATAAAAAAAACTACAAAACTATATAAGTTGGAAACACGCAGTACAATACGATGTTTCTTCAAACCCTGCTGTCTTGAGAAATTTGGGCCTAGGGCGGGATTTGAGGAAAGACAGCAGTCATAAATTCGGAAACACTGAACCTCTGAATGGGCAAAATTTAGATGTTTGGTTATTATTCTAGTTTCAGCACCACTGGTGCTCAATTAGGCTATTCAATAGTGAAGCATTGGCAGATAAGAGACGATTTCTATATTTAAGGTTTAATTTTTTGAATGTTATGCTATAGATGAGTTTGTTTAAGATTCAAGCGCAAAGATACTCAGCCAGAACGAGCTTAAAACGAGGGAGAAAAATACCGTACTCAAAACGGTTTTTTCTCATGAAATTTTCACAAAAAATCTCCGTTTCAATGCTTTTCAGCAGGGCAATGAATACTTCAGAGTCAGAGGATATAGTGCAAAGGAAGCTCATAAGCATTTTAAGAGATTCATATTCTACTGGAAGTGAACGCATCCCCTTCCCAGACACCGCCGCGACCACTGTAGTGGCATTGATAATACATAATAATAAGGATACCGAGTCATCATATTTTGCATGTATTGCGACGAGCATTTGATCTCACCTCACAAGCAGCACATTGTAAGCTAGAAGAGCAGATATGAAGAAAAGCAGGAGGTAGAGAGAGATAGAAAGTGAGAGAAAAAGAGAACATTAAGAAGTAGAGGAACACGCAAGGACAAAGTTGATGGCCACGGCAGCGGCGGAGCAACGAGATCAGGTGTGAGGGAGGATGCCTGAGTAACGGGGGGATTTATCGTCCGCATTAATAACAGTGGCAACTGTTGTGTAATGAAAGCTAATGTTCCACAGTCGGTGGTAATCTTGGGGTTCAGTGCAAAAGGAAACTGCCAAACTTGACAGGCACTTTAACTAATTCAAAGTAATAGGGCTATAAAAGAGTATGATATGAGGTTATGTTGATGATCCGAGTGTGTTATGAGTCCAGTAGAATTGATGCAGGCGATTATATAAGTCCCAAAAGTAAATAAGCTCATATCCAACAGGCAATAAACTGCTCATAAAACTAGGCAGAAAATGACTGAGATTATCTAAATCACAAGCCTAGTTTTTGACCGAAAATCGAACCAATTCGGCGAGCCCAAGATTCAAGGCCCAGACAAGTTGAGGCTAAGCGAATTAGATCATCTCCAATACAATGCAAAAATCGAAGAAACTTCAAGATGCAAAATACAATAAATTTATTATTTAATTCTTACACATGAGGGTGTGGCAAATCGGTAGCCGCAAAATCATGACGGCTAAATTAGGAAGGCTTTGACTGTTGGGATAATGAGAAACTTAGCAGTTTTAAATAAAAAATTTAAATGGTTTACGTACTACATAATGCAGAAAGCTTTAAATATTCAAGAACTGCACAGAAAACTCGGAGATAATTTATCACGATAAGAAACTTAGAAAAAAGATGATCAGCAATGAAAAGGTGGACGTCAGGACATTAGTTTTTTTAATTAGCTAAACGATACACAAGTTCGTACAACTGGAAACTGTTGAGCAGAATAGGATATGCAAGTGGACGAAATGCAAGGCAAAACCATTTGCCCTGATTACCACCCTTCGCAATATATTCCAGGGAAAGTAGAATATAATACTACATCCCAAGGTTTAAGTTTTACAAACTTTGATTCCAAAACTTTCGCATGCATACCTATGCCTTGTATATATTCGTAGAAGATAGTGTAGCATAAAAACAATTTTTGATTTCTTTCTTTTCTCGCTAGCTGCGTGAGCAAGTGCAACTTCGGTTTTTTGATTAGAGATTTATAATGCACGGTATGGAGTCATAGATACAAATATTTTGATTGACGAAAGTAAGAACTTAATGGGAATGCTGAGCAGTGGACGACCTATCAACAAAAATCGACGCTACACACAGGCATGATGACACGAAAAGTCAACAATTATAGACAATACTGACGGCCGCGAAAAATAACGATCAACAAAATCAATAAACGAAGAATGGGTTGCATACCATTATATCAAGTAAGTTTAAGCCTCCCGTATCCAGCGCAAACTAGCCGTTTTAACTGAAAATAAGTTCCCGACTATTGTTAAGAGAATTGCACGCTTGCTCTAAGTTTCACAAAAAAGGCAGCATTCCACCCAAACATGAGAACCCCGATCCAAAACTGACTCCAAAGCTTCCTTGACTGGTACCGGTAACGTTAGATATATAAATACCAACATGACCAGAGAGCAGAAGTGAACTACTGTATAGGTACAAGCATCATCATTAGGAAAAAATGTAAGATGTAGCAACAAACGTTTGCCAGGGCAGTGGTATTTTGATTATTGGGAACAAGGCTAGAAAAAAGAAAAAGTAAGTTACGTTTTCTAAAACAGGCTATCGATACAAAATAACTGTAGTATATATGCTTCAATGAGTTATTGCGGTAGCCAAGATGCAAAAGCCGGATTTTAATGGCAACATCGCAGTGAGGCAGTTCTCCGCTACTGGTCTTCGGCAACGGCTCCCAAAGTATGTGCAAGAAGCCCAAAGCGGCGCATAAGTGAATAATAACAGGAGGTTCATGAAACGTTACGGTACTGACAGTCGAAATAAGATTGTTCCGAAATGAAAAATTATCGCAACCTAAACACTATGATGAGTTTTTACTATTATGGCGAATATTGGGGGTCAGCTAGAGCCTTGAAAATTTGTAGGTTCGTGGAAACCCATCCACATGGGGATCGTGGGAATATAAGTAAGTGAAACGCTGCTCAATGCGTCTCTGTAAAACAAGAGTGATGCAAGAATAATAGGGGTAACTCTTCAATTACCAACTGCTCTCAATAACCGAACTGATTTCCTTGACATCGGCAGCTGAAGGAAAAGACGCTTCAATAAATTTACGTTACTCAAGAATAAATCGATTAATGATTGACTGAGAATTCAATTCAAAACAAGGAATATACACTCGACACTAAAATAAATATCAATCTAACTGAAGCATAACTGAATTAAAGCTTAGAATAAAAGGGAAACAAATTACGCACAGCAGACCAATGAGCGGTCCAGGAAGACTTGAGGAGGACTCTCAGGATGTATATTATTATTACATATTCACTAGGTTTGTGCGTGCCACGCCCGACGACAGCGTCGGGCCANTGAATTAAAACTTAGAATAAAAGGGAAACAAATTACGCACAGCAGACCAATGAGCGGTCCAGGAAGACTTGAGGAGGACTCTCAGGATGTATATTATTATTACATATTCACTAGGTTTGTGCGTGCCACGCCCGACGACAGCATCGGGCCATTCCACAGAAAAAAATGATAACTACGGTTGAGCTGAGATGATCCTAAGAGAAAGAGCGAGTAAAAGAGGCAGGCCAGAAGGCCCGGCAAATGCATGCAGTCACGGGTAAGCTGTGACGGGTGACCAGTTCGTCCGTCTGCTGCGCTTCAAATAAGCTGAGATGCCACAACTGAACGTACTGTACAGATCTCGGACACTTAAATTCGCCTGCTTGTGAGGGAAAACGAGTATAAAGAAAAGGTAAGCATGGTTGTGTTTTGAGACAACATAAAGCAAGGAGCGGTCTGTAAGCCACTTGTGAAATATGAACTAGTTTATGTTTCTAAACCTATGAAGGTGGAGAAATTGGGGGAACGACCATAACAATGGGATATAATTTTGTATGAAACATGAGGCATCCTCCCTCAAGAGCCTCTCACCGCACCAGCCTAACTGGCAAGAGAGATGGCCATGTCAAATCTGTTCTGGGTGATCTGGAAGTATTTCTGCCACTTGGGATCAACGTTATATCATCCATCGGAGGGGAAGAGAATATCATAGCTAGGCGGATAAGGTTGGATATCCGGTGTAGTTGGATTCAAATGATTCCCAAGATTCTGACTGTTTGAGCGATTAAAACTGTTGTACTGATTGACCCCAATAAGGGGCTGCTGTTGCTGCTGCTCTGACTTATCGTCCTGCTGTTGTTGCTGCTGCTGGTTAGTAACCGCAGAGTCGTAGCCAGGCAGTGTGTTCTGACGACGAGGGACCCCACTACCCCTGGCTTCCCCATCCCTTCTGTTGCGATGTGTGCGCCCGCCCGCATTGCGGGAACGCCGCTCCTGCCGCCGCTCCTCGTCAGGTTCCTCAGTAATGCTGTCATGCCTGCGGTTGCTGCGATGTGCCCTGTTGCGGTGTCGGTGTGCTCGGTTGCTGCGGTGGCTGGCAGGCACGACGTCCGCCGACTCCGAGGAAGCGGCAAAGTTAACGGCTGTTGTTGACTCAGCTGGAGACGCGCTGGAAGAATATTAATCAGTTTCTTACAAGGATAATTCTCCCCAATTCACTAAGGTTGAAGAGGTCAACAAGGCACCAATATGAAAATAAAAATGAAGAAATATTGGTGCACAAAGAACATTTCAAAGCCTCAGTGAATGAAGGAAAAGCCACAGAAAAAGGAGGTAGGTTGCAAAGAGTAAAAGTACAACAAATTTGCAGCACTTACACATTAGGCAATATTGAACACGATAAACAAAACATAAGCAGAAGTAAGCATTATTGCAAAGAATATCTATAAAGAATGCAGAAAATAAGCGACTTTCCAATACTCAAGAGCCAAACAAGTTAGCCTTCAACTACTCAATCCCCTTCCCACGACAATGGTGATCCAAAAACGAAAAACAGGTATTATGTGATTATTATACTACAGTGCGTTACCTCTGATTATGCAAAAAAATATTATTTTACTTATTTTTCAAGATAAGTGTCAAATATTTAAAATGTGAGTAGTAAGTTAGTGCACAGGTATGTTGTAACTATAAAAACAACTAGAGAAAAAGAAAACGGAACGATTTCCCACGTTTTGGCAACATTTGCTTATTGCACGGGGTTCTGCTGTTACCCCAGGTTATGCAACATCACTCTCTAGTCGACATGGGCAAGACATGCGGTTTAAAAAGTGAAGAAAAGATCAAAGTGACCTCGTTATTGGCTTCTGGTAAGACAACACTCAAAGTTTCCAAGCAGTTACAGCGTGATCACCGAACAATTAAGGCTTATGCAATTGCAGTCAATTGTTATTATTGTTAAGCATACAATAATAACAATTGAAGGAAAGGTCAGCCTGAAAACTCCGAAAAGAGCCTCTACGAGGAAATTGACTGCTCGGGGTATGCGGACATCTGAAGGTTTCTATGGCTAGAAAACAAGTTTCTACAAGTATGGCGATATTTGAAGACGCTGTAGCCCCAATACTAAGTAGAAAGACAAGATGTGATGTTCTGCAGAAGCTAGGCAAAGTGAAAAAGGCAATTAAACGACCACTTCTAACAAAAACTCATACAGAAAATAGGGTCAAATGGGCTGAGGAGAACATGAAAACTGATTTCACCAATGTCATATTTACTGACGAATGCAGAGCCACTCTTGATGGTCCAGATGGATGGGCGTCTGGACGGGTCCTCCATGACCGACCTCAACAGACACGGCTTAAACGTCAACAAGGTGGTGGAGGTACATTGTTTTATTGTAGTAGTAGTAGTAGAAACCTTTACTAGCGCCGAACTATTCCTGTGTTTAGCCACAGGCTCGCGCGCCGCTAGGGCGCAGAATTTATCATATTTTAAGGTATGTATATTGTTTTAGGCCAGGATAGTACGTGACACCCTTATTGGTCCATTTGAAGTGGCAGAAGGAGTTAAGCTGAATGCAGAAAGGTACTGCCAGTTTTTGAAGCCAACTGGATTCAATGGCTTGATGAGAAGACTATCGCACGCACGATAACGCTCCCTCACAATGAGAACGGTACACTGCTCACTGGCTTGCAGATGGAAGATTTAAATCAACAAGGATTAAGACCTGGCCAGCAAATAGCCCCAATTTAAATCCCATTGAGAACCTCTGGGCAATGATCAAAAGGAAGGTCTATGAAGGTGGTCGGCAGTTTTTGAGTAAAGTAAGCCTGTGGAATGCAGTAAAAACAGCAGCAGATTCTATTCCAACATTTGAATTATCAAACCTGACAAAGTCTGTTGGTAACTGCCTTAAAAAATCATGAAAAATGTAGGTTGCCATGTTCAAAATTAACTTGTCTACCACTACTGAACACTCATTTCAGTGTTTATTGAATTGTTTTGGTTATAATTTCTTGGTTTTGGACGTTTAATAACAATATTCCTGGTCACTTGTATTTATTTCCTCTTTATGACGTTTTTATTGGCTTTTTGCATAATCTGAGGTAACAGTAAAGAACTCGCAAATAAGCAAATTGTATGATAAACTTAACCAATGGCTAAATATTTACTTTATAAGTGCTGTTTATATTTGCAACATAGTCATACATTTATGATTTAGTTAATATTGATATATCAAAGTTAGACACTCATCTTGAAAAATTAAGTAAAAAATTCTATTTGCATAATCGAAGGTAACGCACTGTAGTAGTTTAAGCCTCCCTCGATACAACTAGCGTGACTCAAGAGAGGAAAATGAAGGGACATGTAGTATGTCGATAGAACCGTGGAACCCATGCATAGAAGACTACCGCATACCTATGGGAACACCGACTCGATAAAGAACAGAATAAAGATCTTTGGTACAAGTCAGAATAAGGGGACGCAAAGTGGGTTTTGGAAGAAGGACGAAACGAGGGCCTTATTAATTCCAAGGTAACCTGTTGGGTGCCCCAGAAAGCAAACTCTCCATAACATAGAATGGGCCATTCAAGTACACAATAATAACTCTCAGCACTGGAGGCTTAGTAGCTCTTTTCATGAGAAAATAAACAAATGTAGACAAGAAATCCGAAGTTTTACACACTCGTAAAGTCTTCCATGGTTCGATCTTGGTGTACGGTATGTAAAGGTAATCCCTACCGCCCCCAGCTGTAAAATGGAATAACATGATGGCAATAAACTGCATTAAGTAAGCACTGCTGGTCTACTACATGTCACTGAAAAGCTGTGGTGCGCAAATTCTAGTCGCTAAAGTGCTAAGCTTTCATTGAGAAATCTTGGCGCATACATTCTAGTCTCTAAAATGAAAAGCTTTCACTGAGAAACTGCAGTGAGCAAATTCTAATTACTAAAGTGCTAAGCTTTAATTGAGAATCTCTAGTGCACAAGTTCTAGTCGCTAAAGTGCTAAGCTTTGAGAAAATTTGGTGCCCCAGTTCTAGTCACTAACTTGCTAAAACTTCATTAAAGAACTTTGGTGCACGAGTTTTACTCGCAAAAAGCATTAAATCTTCACTGAAAATATTCAGGGTGCGTAGGTTCTTGTCATTAAAGCGAGTATGTAAGCCCAGTATGCATTCAGTATATTCTCACAACATCTTCGCGACTAAAATATCTGTATTAGCAGTCTTCATTGTCTTTTACCAGTCAATAACTCACAACATCCCAAGTTGACGGAGTTGCTGCAACGAGTCGCTGGTCGCTGCGCCAGTTCACTCAGAGAATTAAATTTTCAACACCAACTTCTTGGAAAAGTGTTGAACATCTCGTTTTTATAGATGTAGGAGTTTTCATTTTTTGACTCACTCCAAATATTAATTGTATGAGGTTGGGTCGAAGTGAAACATCACTAACCAAAGTTAGTCTTCATTACCACCTGTAGCTACAGCGCCATTACACTTACCGTCTTCCGTACTATACAATCGCTGTTAAAAACAGCAAAGTACCTCCGCCACGGAAGTTATGTTTTCGTCGGGTTTGTCTGTCTGTCACCAAGATAACTCAAAAAGTTATGGACGGATTTTGACGAAACTTACAGGTATTGTTAGGTATGTTGAGAGGAACAGATGATCAACTTTTGATGAAGATCCGTCCGTCCGTTTGTTTGTTTGTCTGCCTCGTTTTTGTCAATGCCCTAACTCAAAAAGTTATAAACAGATTTTTATGAAATTAACAAGAGTTGTTAGGTAGTTATATCATAAAGAGTAAATGACCAAATTTTTGTGAAGATCTGTTGGTTCGTTCGTATGTTTGTTGCTGTATTTGATTTTATGTTTGCCAGCGCAATAACTCAAAAAGTTTTGAGTGAATCTCTATAAAACTTACAGGAATTGTTAGTAATGTTGTATGTTTGACTTATGTTTGTCATAATGTTTGTTAGCAGCTTAATTCAACCAGTTATGAAAGGACCTTACAAAATTGCAAAAACTGTTAATACTATTAAAAGGCACAAATTGTTAGATTTTGGAGTTGATACAAAAGAAACCATGGTTTCAGTACCAAATTTGAATTTTTCGTTACCGTTGCCTTACTTGGCGGAGGTATGCGCTCTCAGAGTCTCTTAGTATGTTTCTAGAAATGCCAGAAACCGTGTCAACTCAGCTGCTGATGTAAAATTTCCAAATCTATCCTGAAATTCAGCGTGGAGGTGTTTAACTCACGGTCAAGAGAGATCTAACTGAAACATAGCCAGCTAAAGCCGTACAACAACAAACCAAGATACAAACCAAGACCAGTTTCGGGAGTTTAGCTCGCTTGTCAGGGCATTTTTGTCATAAGATAATAAAGGTATACACACAACCAACAAGAAATGCCATTAATTCATTACAGAGCTTCACAACCCAGTTGCCAAAGAAAATAGTTTCAACTATAAAAATCGGTAGAAACAATATTCCACCATTTTTTATCCTCTAAAAACAACAAACAATTGCTGTTAAAATTTACTAATCGAGAACAAATATTGTTTGGCAAGAGTTGCAAAACTCACTCAGACATATTAATAAAGGCAGCAGGACTGCCACGGATTGCCAGGAATAGGTGCTCTTATCAGATAACATTCACTCATGGAAGCCATGAACTTTGCAGCAGATGGTGGAACTAAATAACATAGTTAACACGTCAGTTAACGTAACTGATAGTAATAACTGAACTTCAGATGATTAAGTCAATACTCAATACTGGAGAAACATTATTTATCACGTCGAAAAAAATGAAGCAGCTTTGCTTAGTGGACGGTCTATTGTATGATCGACGGAGCACAAAAATTTGGCTTGGAAAATGAAGCTTGGGCTTAGTTCTTTACAGCTACGTAGCGGCCAGATCCAAGGCCGTATTAGTGCACTTAGAACAGAAGTGCTAGCGTGAGAACATGTAGCTATATATTAGACAGGACTTCGTAATAACTAAGCACTTTGGAGCATGGATGACGATAACCACTTCGGACTAACTCACAGAAATATCCCCACTACAACTGGAGTGGCGTCTTGAGTACCACACCAAGAACTTGATTAAATTCATTTGTGGTATGATTTTGAAGGGGATTTTGTATGCATGCCAATAAATTACGTAGTTATGATATGCTATACTTTACCATTAGCATCTGTTCTGCTAATGAACGCTCAAAGATTATTTAGAACTAGTAACGTGTTAGGAACAAATACACCATTTGCCTTAGAGTTCAAGTCTCCTAGTAGTGCACTGCCGCGGTAAAACAAAAAAGACGTCATATTTTTTGGCCCGGAGAGTTGAGAGCAGTTCTGAAAGACATATAATCTATAAATCTCATACGCAACCCATCCTGAAGATTTGATTAACCAGTTAAGAACTAACCACCAGAGTAGAGCCTTCCTGAAGTTGTCGAGAGTTTGGAGATTATCACTACCAGATTGAAACGAGTATGAAAAATTTGTTTCGTGAAGGGGTTAAATAAATCACTGATAAATGACCATCTCGCAGGTGATGCCAATGTTCTCGTGGTACATACGAATTTTGCAAGTGTAATATTACTAACAAGAACAGTTTTCATCAACAACAATCTCTCTCAGAACTGTCCGGGCAAACTGGTACATTAGGTACCTGCAGGGAGATCAGATCGTAACAAAAGAAGTAGGTAGTACACACAATAATTCAAGTTGTGTGTGCTTTTAGGTGTTGTTATAAGCTGGGCAACGGACCAATAGTAAATAATCAAATTGAACAGCAGGTTAGGAAATTGGGCAACAATCAAAATAGCAACCAATAGAAAAATTGGCTGTAGATATTAATATTTAGAAAACTATATATGTATAAAAATAAAAACTGAAATGTCGAACGAAAGAATCCCGTCGATAATTCCCCATCCCAAAATAAAAAATTGGTGCATAATTCTATTCCCTTTGCTTGCCCCCAAAAGAAAAAATATAAATATAAGTTGGTTTAAGCCTCCCTAATCCAACACTAAATTAGCTGTTCTAAAAGAGGAAAAGTAAGAGATATATAGTATGCCAAAATAAACGTGGAACCCTTGCGTGAGGATACTGCCACACAGGATCAATGCGCATTGGTACTGCAAGTCGGGAGAGAAGAGGAAGAACAGAAAAAAAACATCATCAGTAATAGCATGTAACTGGAAGGAGGCAACAAGAGCATGGAGAAATGACGTCCCGAAAGCAAAGCTAAGGTCAAATTAAAGAATAGAGTCCCCCCTGGGGGCGCTGCTCCCCATAACTTAGGATAGGCGAACCTCCTAGTTGCTCAAGTACCCCCATTATCACTTCTACCAATCTATCATGACCTCTACAGAAGCCCAAGAAGAACCTGAAGTCTGTGTAACATAAGTAAGCAAGGACTGCCTTGGACAAGCAACAAATATCACTAGCCTCGATGCGAGAGAGTGTCTCAAGAAAGAAAACGGAAGGGACATGCTTAGTGAGAAAAAAACAGAGAACAGAAGCACAAAATACAGTGAAAAAGAACAACAAGCCAAGAGAGAACACAAAAAACTCTTCGTAAAAGCAAAAATAATGACAGAACTAAAGAGTTTAGAATAGAGAGAGGACCCAAAGGCCCAGGTCTAACTGAGGCAAAGGTAGTTTATGGGGTCCTCCTGTGAGCTCAACTCCGCATAAAATAGGGCGGGCGAACCAAACCCAACCCAATGATCGATAACTACAACCTATCCTCCCTAGGCAGCACTCTCAGGCTCCTAATATGCATTTGTACTCCGTCTACACCCCCAACCCATTGTTAATTCCCCAACTCTTTACATTCAATCACTAATCACTCTCTAAAGACCCTATAGAGTCTATTGGTAAACATATATACGGTAAATTAACTCTACATATAGCCTACACGGCTTCAAGAGCTCACTGCCAAATGGAACTATTACATCGTCGCCTATAGCAGCACCTGACTCGCATCTAAACCAGTTTTCAGATTTCCCCGTCAAATAATAACTAAAAAGCTATCCCTATTAAATTTCACTAGCCTTTCCAGAATATTCTTTTGAGTTAATGAAAACCAATAGGCATTTGTAAAGAAAAACCGGGATGTATAACACAACAAAGACGACAAACAATAACTATGCAGGTAACTAGTAGAACTAAAGCAGTAATAGAGCAATATTTTACATATCGGTCACAATAAGGGCAGGAAAAGACGCATGACTCGATCAACCCTGAAAAATAAAAATAACAAATTACTAAAGTTTTAATACTGATTTCAAAACTAAACATACAGCAAATGTAAAAACAAACAAGGACAATTTCAGTTTACATACACCTAAAATTTGAGAACAAAAAATATTTCAGCTCTAGCAAGTCGCTTGCAATTAATTATGTAGAAGAGAACTGACGAAGGCATAAGACTAGGGTTGCACAGTCGGAATTGGACCGTATTTATTGGCCATCCGATTCTGCAACGCTGCCTAGAACTGTGGACTGAAGCCTAAAAGGATAAGACCACCAGCAGTGCACTACGATACATAGAAGCCGTGTGCAAATGGAGCTCAGCAAAGGTCAACTGCAACACAACAGCCCAATTTTGCACGAATTTGTATTAGGTATTCTTAAACTTGCTAACTGCTCATGGATGGAGTGAAATTGCATGCCATTTCGTTTCCAAGGCTTGAAAAAACCTCTTACGTCTGTGACACTTCCGCGTCTATAAGCCTAATTGAGGCTGGCCAAGCAGGGCGTGCATCATTCCGAGTGAACCATAAGCTTCCATACACATGAATTTAATGTGACATATTTTTGTTTAAGTTCGGAGAGCCTAAAACGCGTTTTAATGACGAGTAATAAATTGAAATTAGATTGATGGCCGGGTCAATAAGCAGTCGCTTGGCCAAAGCAAAGTTCTACAGAGAACATGGCACGGAAGCCCTAGTTTTCTATGTATAGAAACTTAGGGCTCACTCGAAGTCAGTGGTCCGTGCCAGACCATAGGTAATAGCGAAACGTTGCGCTGCAATGAGAAACTATTCACTCAAGCTGGTTCGTTAAATTGAGCGGGCAATTCTTTAAGCGCAGCAGCAAGATTTGCTAACATTACTTAGCTTCTTCTGATGCTTTCAATACAGTAACAAAATTGTGCTGAAGCTACATATTGAAACAGCTGATGCAGTAACTGAAACAGCAGCTACAAGAGCTACCGTACTGTGTACATATTGCACAAAAGTTCTGATGCTCCAACTGCACACCGCACGCACACACAACACCCACCACAACACCAACCGGTTGCTGTCGTAGCGGGCGCGGGCGATGAGGACGTAGACGATGAAGAGTAGGATGATGCCACCAATGATACCGCCTAGTAGCGTAACAATGATGATCGTTGATGAGAACACCACCGAGTACTGAGCAAGACCAGCAACTTCCCCTGAAAAGAGCAGGCAAGATAATGTTTCACATGCGGGTCACAAGCAGAGTTTGGAACTTACTATGCAGCTCATATTTCAACATGCTCCAAATTTGTACTTAATAAAAATGAAAATATGCTGTTAACAATAACAAATGAAATGCGGCACCATCGCCATTGTCACGATAATATTCATCCAACAACGTAGGTAAATTTAACCTCCAACTCGATTCTCTAAAGCCTTCCTCCTACTCAATACACTACCCACGATTAATGCGCACTGGAATAGCAAATCGGGAAAGAAGAGGAACGTAACATTAGGAGGATGAAAGTGGAAGGAGGTAAAGTGGGCAAAAAAAAGACGTCCCGAAGACTTAGCTAAGCCTACGGTAGCCTAAAGGGTCCCCCCTGGGGACGCTGCTTCTCGTAACACTGGATGGGCAAACCTAATTAACCTCAACCTATGACCCATCCTATACCCTCTAAGGGGTCAGAGGGATAGTATTAGATTACTATAGGGCAAAATATAATAAATTGAGGCAGCACGAGACGTAAAAGAACGCAAATAGACACCCAGCGATCAGGATGCATTCCTTATCAACGCCATTAGATCAGTCAAATATAAAAACACTGTCTGGTGGCAGAACGGCCTATGCGGGACGTAATAGAAGATAACTCTAAAAAAAATTATCACAAAAATATTTGTTCATAAGTGGCCTTAAAAAATTCACGTGCTAAAATAGTCTATGAAACATAACACCAGCTTAGGGATCTTACCACCAGGACACCCTCGCTCGTCGGTGCCTCCACCGGGCAGCGCACAGTTGACGTGCCCGTCGCAGAGGTAGCGGCGGTGTATGCAGTAGAGCTTCTTGCCCCTGGTGTTGCCAGGCCCTCCGCCGCCTCCACACATCACCTGGTCCTCGCCGTCGCAATCTAATGCAAACACTGTTAGTGTTAGCCAAGCAACAGCAGCCAAGCAGAGGCGCGGGAGCAACAGGCTCGTGCTTCGGGCGTTAGTCACAACAATGAACCAATACAGTATCCAACTACATCATGGTTCCAACCAACACAAGTAGCAAACGAGGTTACATTGGATCAAGGTGTCTTTCAAATATGCTATATTACTATTACACAACACAAAAAGCTATACGATGGGTTACACACGTTCAACAGTATCCCACAAATATGTAATTGACACCCACACAACATAAGGATAAAAATTGTTACACAGGTTCAACATTGTGTTCTAAATGCCGGTGTTATAACATTGTGCCACACAACACACAAGCAGCTAAAAAACGAGGGTATACTGATTCAGTAACGTCATAAAGTTAAGATGCTGTGATAAAGTCACAAGCTAATTACATTTACCAAAATATTCAAAATCAACTTTGCTCAAGAACACAGCATCTGTAGCTGGGTTCTCAACCTACAATGAATAAGGGTGAATAGTTTAACACCCACATTTAGGACAAGATCTTCCGAACAAAAGTTAATACAGTACAGCCTTGAGTCAGTTAAGGTGGAAAATAAGGGAATATGATTTTGGGACACAGGCGTGAGTGCACAGAGTGCCAAGAGCTGGAAGCCGCCCAGTCGAGGCAGTAAGTAAACGATCGCTAGTGCAAGTGAGATGAACCATAGAGTACGAAGCATCAAACCAGATGCTACGATGCCATAGGCTACCATTATAATGGTCAATGGGAATTGATTGAACAACTATATTCCATTACACAGAAGAGTAAACTAGCTACATGACATAAAATGCAACAATGTAAATAGGTCAGTGAAGAAACAAAATATTGAAAGTGCTGGCTTAATAAAACAAAATTATCCCAACACAAGCAAGGACGTAGAGCATTTCACTGAAGTAGTCAAAGAAGTAGGTGGTGTTGGTGTACCACCCTTTGATTTTGTCCAAATGATTCAGAAGCGGTGGTTGAAGTCAACACAACATTAGCCAAACATTTAGTGAACCAAGTCCATAATCAAACACAGAAAAAGAAAGCATATATTAGACTGAAAGAAAGGAAAAGAGATGATGATTTATAGAGACTGCACTGCATAAATGATTGAATTAAGGGGCCAGTTTACATGGCTGCACAAGCTAATATTCCACGAGGCCACCTATGAAAGCAGACAGTAGGATTGAAATTTTACCGGTCTATACCTAATATCTATAACATAGTAAGTGAACTAAGGTACAAGTGAACTAGATACAGTATAAAGCCATCAAATGTAACTCATCATATGAAGAGCAGCAATCAAAATACTTATTATCCATCTGAATAATATCAGGCACTAAACATCAGCTAAACGTAACTCATCTGAATGAAATATCTGGAGTTTCACATCATAAAAATTTAACTCATTTGATATCTGGCATTAGACAACACAAGTAAACCTCTCTTTTAAGCCTAAAACCACTACCTGAGAGCATTCCACCCTCCTTCTCAAAGAAATAGCTACTGAACTATTTGACAGAACAAAACGTGGCGCACTACAAAGCCAATTGAGCGTGAAACCGGAGCGTGGCCTGGTGCACCTGCAGAGTGCAGGCTATAGTGAACAAATAAGTGTACTCGAGCTAGGCAAAATCATAGTGCGAATCGAAACAACAATACTAGTCTGCACAATAACGCAATGAGCATTCACTTAATCTAGGCATTAATGAAAACAAATGCTACTAAACATGAAGTAAACTATAAGCTGAACAATAAAAAAAAATGCAAACATTATATACTAGTAGAAGCGAAGACATGCACAATGATTGCAATATCATTATCATGCGGCAAGAAATACGCCAAAATGAAGGGCAGCGGCACTTTGTTACTTGAATTTACGTCATTCGTGACAGCAAATCACACAGTAAAAAATTGAATGGGGAAACAACTGCGTTGAAAGGTAAATGTTCAAGAAATTATTTAATATAAGCACATGCCACTTCATGCATTCAAACACTTGACATGTGCTTCACATGAAAGTCCGTCTTTTTATATATTTTAGTTCTGGAAATGACTTGTTGCACTAATGCATAATATGCGCTGGAGCTGAAGTCATCACTTATTTGACAAAGATTTCGGTTTTGGTACTGATTAGTTGCAGTAACAGGTCAGCCAAGTAACGAGGTACCACTGTACGCTACAAGAAGTAACAACACGTATATCCAAAAGCAAGACCCAAGCCAAGGGCAGCAAGTCTAACAGTAAAGATGTGCATGCATACCAGTAGAGCAGCGAGGAAGACTGGAGAGACATGCGGAGTAATGCAGGAATGGATCTCCAGGAGCAGGTAGGATGGATCAGAAACAGCATGACGCGTGAGTATCGGGCACACTATTGGTATTGAGCTAACTATATAGCAATGATCGGTCGTCTATATGTGAGTTATGTAGTGCAGCACTGCAGCAGTAATGCGTAGATACAGTGGATGATATGTCAGTGTAACGCCGGTGAGTGAGGCAGGGGTACTCATCTCGTAATAAGCTAATGAAATATGAGTAGCCTATCTACGTTACGTTACATTAAATAAAACTTACTGGACAGAGCAAGTATGGGGTGGAGTAGGTTACAAATTATTAAAGGCGAACAAAAAAGATTCTATCCATTTTCTATCTGAGTAACAAATTATTAAAGGCGAACAAAAAAGATTCTATCCATTTTCTATCTGAAACTTGCGTCAGACAAACCAAACGATAAGTAACGGCAAGTTTATTAGAGTTAATTTGTACTGAAAGATTGCGACTGAGGGTAACATTTTTAAAGGCCTGATAACACTTTTATCCTTAAAATGAATTAGTGAGTCGTCTAGGCTTCGTTGGACGTTCAGCCTAAGTTTCAAATAGGGAAAGTAGCTTAAGGGACAAAATAATCTCAACCATGTCGTAACTAGACCTTAAACGCGAAATTCCACGCAGAGCTATAGGAGCTTCTTGTGTCTGATACTTTGGACACGCAGCAGTAGAGAGAGATCAGTTTATGGCGCCCCGGACACTTCACTGCCTCGAGCCGACACACGGAGCCAAATTATGAGCACGGCAAAGAACAACTCAAATCAGGGAATGAACGAGCTTTGAATGATTGGCAGCCATGGCAGAGCAAAAGAACCTGCGGGAGTATCGGCTAGGTAGACTTCTATGTACTATACGTGTTAATTGGTCACGTGAGGAGTGCGCGCACGTGTGGGAGGTACTAGTGCTAATGAGCACCAAAGGATGTTGTGAGTAATCATGGTAAAATGATGCAAAACTACATACAAAGAGAGCTCTTCAAAAGGAATAAGAGCTGACAAGTTGCACAGTAAGTTTGGAATACGTTTGGAACTGACCACTTATGGCTGACACAAGCAGGCGCAACGAAGTCTACCGGCAATAAGATAGAAGAAATACACATGCTGACCAGTAGTAAGAGGATAGATAGCGGCAGACATGCTGATACAGAGCTTCACAATGAGTATTTTACACAATGACCATTTTTGATGAACTTAATTGTACCTACTACGAAAACCATTGCTGAAAAAATAGTTTGGGGATGATGTGAACCTCACAAGTTGGTTGCGAGTGACATCACGCAGGTAAACAGCTATGAGAAACTTTCTAGGGAAAAAAAAGACGCGATGATAGATTCGCGAAATCTTTATGATGAGATTGACTCCAGTTCACGAGAAGAGAGTAATTAAAAGTCAAACAATAAGGAACAAAACAAGTGGGCTGGATGAAAATCACGATTTGATTAAATCAATACGAAAGAAAAAGGCATAGGTATGTCGGGGCCATAATATGATGTAATAAGCTCAGCAGGAACTGACAGGAGAAAATTATTCACACACGAGCTTCTAGTCAATGATAGGATAATTCAGTAAAATAAAAGTTGCTTTCAGGCTCTTAGTCACTGCAAACGGCGTTTCAGAGAATAAAAGAAAATAGGGACACGTAGCATGTTGAGAGAAACTTGTAGCTAATTCAAGTGTTTTCACACTTGAGAAATGTGCATGGGCACAGTAAGAGGGGAAAGCAGAGGAAGACTAGAAAAACATCAGTAAGAGAGGGAATAATAGAATGAAGCAAGGTGGGTACAGAAGAAAGAGATCTCGGATGATATCAGAAGCTAACGTAGGTAGGCTATGAGATCTCCCTGGAGGTGTGACTCATCAAATACCGTAGGATGAGCAAACCCGAGTAACATAACCCCATGGTCTACGGCCCAACCTATACTCCTTGACAATCAAACAAGACATGCAGTACCTGCGCCAGGTCATACGGAGTATCACGCATAGAGGAACACCTAGGTACTGCCAGACATACGCCCATAAGTACCTAACTTCTTCACAGCACATAACAACTTAGCATAAAGTAAGGTTCAGACGACAGTCTTTTGTTCTCCGTAAGTAACACAAAGTGTTCAAGAGCATTAATGCTTCCTTGTCAACACATCAGTGTGTATCGACCAAAAGATTTGTTAAAATGTTAGCCGCTAAGTGAGCTTGTTAATCAAGTGTCACTAATAAAAGTTCGGGTATCTTTTCAAACTTGCAGTGAATTAAGTAGATCTGAAAACGTCGTGCACTTTAATGTTGTTTACAAGGCAGCATCCATACAATTGGATGCTTTACAAGAATAAAAAAGGCTATAGGGTGCGCCCGGCTTAAGAGAATAGGAGTCACGATATGCCCCAACAGTGAAGACCTGAGCTAAATGGCTTAGGCCTATAGTTACAGAAGTACATATCTAGCCTAGCTGTTCCAGGCACGTCCGCCACATAAAGGCTTCGGACCAGCGTGTCAGGTAATTCAACTCTTGACAACAAGTACGAGAGACCTCATGGAATGATACACAACAGAAATCTCTTTATAGCAGCCAGGTACAGGAAATAGCTAATAGTGGATGACAGGAAGTTGTATCTAATGAGATGATGAATTAGGAAGGTCTGAAATGATAGTTTTCTTCCTAATTAACTTGTCAGTTAGAATAAGCGATAGGAAGCTATACAAAATTATGATGAATTACGAGTTCAGAAATGACAGTTTCCTCATAAAAAGGTCGACTAGAGTAATGGATATATATGACAACTTTGTCTTACAAGCATAACATACCCTATCTCTCAACGTCAGTGCATGAAGTCACGTCTACCTTATCACAACATATTCTATTACCTATAGGTCTCTACAACCATACTTTCATCCCCTATGAAGTATGAGCAACATGCAGTCCAGATTCAGTCTGTTCTTACGGGAAAAAAGTAGGAGTTCAATCCAGTCCACAATTTACAAACCACTATGCTGGTCTTCAATGAGTCACAAGATACAGAGACATTAACATGCAGCACATCAAGAAAATGAACATCAATACGACAAGATGCAATTCAGTACATCTATTATCCAATGGCAATAGCATCTAACCGTGTTCGTTGATGTTGCGGAACGTGGAGATGACGACTGTGAAAGAATTGTTGACTGG
Organism: Parhyale hawaiensis; assembly: GCA_001587735.2. Lineage (NCBI taxonomy): Eukaryota > Metazoa > Arthropoda > Malacostraca > Amphipoda > Hyalidae > Parhyale > Parhyale hawaiensis. The sequence continues at coordinate 15,805,918 of LQNS02278083.1, forward strand.
TGTTTTGTTGTCCTCATCTTGGTGGTACTCCAGCTCCATACTGTTGGCCATCGTACTGAAGACATTGCTGTGACTGCTTGTGTCCACCAGGCTGTCAAATATGCACATACTGGAATTAGCTGCTAATACGGTATAGCCAAAGTTTCCTACCATCTCCAGTATGGAGATACAGAATAGTACCCAATCTCATACAACAATACTATCTAATATACTTTACCTTGGTAGTTTCACTGGTAACCTCACCGTACAGCGAGTTAAGAGTTTAAACCCATAGGACGTGCACAGACATAACAAAGAACTTTCTGGTAATATATATATATATATACACACACACACACACACGAGGAAACACCAATTGGTACTTCGTAGAACGTATCTATATGCAGCCCATGTACACAGTTCACTAGATAAGAGTCTCTACCAAAGCCCCACAATAAAACCATTAGGTAAATTTTAATTTTGTACTCCAGTGTTTCAAGCTTCTCGTGTGTTTTAAGAAAATGGAATCAGAGGAATTTAGCAGATGCTAGATAAAAATCGACCGGAGCTCAAACTTGGCCGAGGTCACAAAAAAATGACTGCCGGAGGCAAGGTCACCAAAGTGACTTCACTGGGCCGGGGTGGCACAACGGCTGGGGCTCTATTAGTATTGACTAGGGCAGGGGTTCCCAACAAGGAGTGCTCGCACCCCCTGAGAGGGTGGGATGACCTGTAGGAGGTGCAAAATATTGTTTTATTTCTGTATCATTCAAAGTTAATATCAACTCGTTGCACACAAAAACTTGCTATAAATTTCAATTATAAGATGAGATATGAATTTTTATACGGGTACAAGAAAAATTCAAAGTTCTCCAGAGGTGCCAGGCATAGAAAATATTGGGAACCACTGTACTAAGGAGTGACAAGAACTGAAATTTCACCAGGGCCAGCCAGAGTCACTAATGATGCTTAGCAGAGGCTGGTAAAGCTGGCCGGGGCCTCAGTTGGTTATATTCCAACACTAGACGGCCCGTGACCCGTTAGGTCGTCATCGCGACCGTTTTTGCTTTCGCAAAAAAAGGTGTTAATCAGCTGTGCATAGACCACCCGCTATTCGGCCGTCCTCTCCTGCCCATCAAGGAGCAGCCCGTAAGGTTCACTATCAACAGATTCTTTGCTTCTCTGACGAATATTCAACACCCAAGCTGTAAGTAAGGTAAATTTATATGTTACGTATTTCAGTTGTATTGCCCATGGAACCGATGAATTTATCATGCCCGGTTTTCAGGCCGAACTCACTGCCGTATCACGGATACAATCGAATTAAAGAGCTAATCCATGGATAGAATGCGGCTGTGCCCTAGTCCCTCGAATTTCTTCCCATCTAAAAGTGAAGAAGCTGTGTCAAACAAGAAACAAGCAAATAAACGTGACATTAGTAAATAAACAAACAAACACGTTTCACAGACTTTTAGGATAATACTAGACGGCCCGTGACCCGTTGGGTCGTCATCACGATCAGCTTCGCTTTCGCATACAAAGCAGGTGTTATTTAGCTGGGCATAGACCACCCACTCACTATTCGGCCGTCCCCTTCTGCCCGTCAAGGAGCGGCCCGTTCGGTTCACTATCAATAGATTCTTTGCTTCTCTAACGAATATTCAAGATCCAGGTTGCAAGCAAAGTCAAATTATTATATGTAACGTATTTCAGTTGTATTGACCATGGAACCGATCAATTAAGCATACCCGTTTTTGAGACCCAGCTCAATTTAACTTCCGTATCACAGATACAATCGAATTAAAGAGCTAATCCATGGAAAGAATGAGACTGCAAACCCCCTTCTTCAATATGTACCTCGAATTTCTTCCCGTGCAAAAGCGAAGGAGCTGTGTCAAACAAGACGAGAATGCAACTACCTCTCCCCCAATACCTCAAATTTCTTCCCTTATAAAAGTAAAAAACTGAGTGCAAACAAGCCACAAATAAATAAACAAGATACAAATAAGCAAGACCGGTTCATGGAGTTTTAGTATAATATAGATAGATATCTGAGAGGTTATACAGTTCCCATAGTCAATGAGTACCCTACCACTTGATTCACACTAAAGGCCCCATTCTGAAGTACAGTAAATTATATTTAATATCCAGAGCTTTAGAGAAAATGATGGCAGGCGTTGAAAGAGTCCAACACAGAGCAACGAAATTGATACCTCAGCTGAGAAACAAGTCGTATGAATGTCGCCTAAATGAACTGGGTCTGATCTCTCTCGAGCAATGGCGACTCAGGGGGCAACTAATAGAAACATTCAAGTACTTGAATAGCTTCAACGACGTACCCATAACGGGACTCTTTGAAAGAGACCTTAATGATCGCTTGCGAAACAACGGTCAAAAACTCAAGCATAAAGCTCGAAGAACAACCTTAAGTCAGCAGTTCTTTCCCTATTTCATTGTCAGCATTTGGAATAGACTACCTTTCGATGTTGTTTCTGCGGAGTCGGTCAACTCGTTTAAAAATTGTCTTGATATACACTGGGAGAGATCTCCTCCTCAGCTAAGAGCTCCTCCACGAGTCGCAAGCACTTAACGACCAAAGCTTCCCAGGCCATTTTATGCTGACTTCTTCACATTTCCACTCCATCTATATATTTAAGCTTCGTATATCAGCGGTAATCGATCATGCTTGGGGGCATTCATGGCGGAGATTCTTCTCCCCCTCTGTTTTTATTTTTTATTTTCTCTTTCTCTTTCGTCTTCCGTTTCTTCTCTCGTTTCCCCAATCCTCCATATCCTACTAACATAATGGCAATAGCTCAAAGAAGCCGGGGTGTTAGTCCCGGTGTCTCTTTGGGAATGGGCCTCTTGGTTCGTCTACTGCCGCCTATCTAATCTAATCATAAGCCATCACTGAGGCAGTGGGATACTGCCTGCAGTTAGCTCCGTGTGATGTGGTTTGCTTAGATATGCAATATTGCAATTTTCATTACTAAACAAATACTAAAAACATCTGTGCTCTTCCCCTCTGTCAACAGCAGACTCAGCATCCTGATGTCTAAAATGAGTGGTATAGAAGTATATATATACCTATACAGTACGTCACATGTGATTATGCAAACATAATTTTTTACTTATTTTTCAAGATAAGTGTCAAACATTTAAAATGGTAATAGTAAGTTAGTGCACAGGTATGTTGTAACTTTAAAAACTATTAGAGAAAAATAAAATGGAACCATTTCGTATGTTTTAGCAACATTTGCTTATCGCACGGGGTTCTGCTATTACGCCAGATTATGCAACATCACTCTCTAGTCAACATGGGCAAGAAAAGCGGTCTAACCAGTGAAGAAAAGATCAAAGTGACCTCGTTATTCGCTTCTGGTAAGACAACACTCAAAGTTTCCAAGGAATTACAGCGTGATACCCGAACAATTAAGGCTTATGCAACTGAAGGTAAGGTCAACCGGATATCGCCGGATCGAGCCTCTATGAGGAAATTGACTGCTCGGGATATGCGACATTTGAAGGTTTCTATAACTAGAAAACAATTTTCTACAACTGAAGCGATATTTGAAGACGCTGGAGCCCCAATACTAAGCAGAATGACAAGATATGAGGTCCTACAGAAGCTAGGGAAAGTGAAAACGGCAATTAAACGACCAATTCTAACAAAAACTCACACAGAAAATATGGTCAAATGGGCTGAAGAGAACATGAAAACTGATTTCACCAATGTCATATTTACTGACGAATGCAGAGCCACTCTTGATAGTCCGGATGGATGGGTCCTCCAGGACCGACCTCAACAGACACGGCTTAAGCGTGAACAAGGGGGTGGAGGTGAAATGTTTTGGGCCGGGATAGGAGGTGATACCCTTATCGGTCCATTTGAAGTGGCAGAAGGAGTTAAACTGAATGTAGAAAGGTACTGCCATTTTCTCGAAGCCAACTTGATTCCATGGCTTGATGAGCAGACTATCGGACGCAGATACAAATTGGTATTTGAGCACAAAATGCTCTCTCACACCGAACACAGTACACTGCAAACTGGCTTGCAGATGGATGATTTAAATCAACAAGGATTATGACCTGGCCAGCGAATAGCCCCGATTTAAATCCCATTGAGAACCTGTGGGCAATGATCAAAAGGAAGTCTATGAAGGTGGTCGGCAGTTTTCGAGCAAAGTAAGCCTGTAGAATGCAGTAAAAAGAGCTGCAGATTCTATTCCACCATCTGAAACATCAAGCCTGACAAAGTCTGTTGATAATCGCCTTATAAAAATCATGACAAATGAAGGTTGCTATGTTCAAAATTAACTTATGTTTACCACTACTGAACACTTATTTCAGTGTTTATTGAATTGTTTTGGTTATAATTTTTTGGTTTGGACGTTTGATAAAAATATTCCTGTTCACTTGTAGCCCCTATAGATTTGCTCTTATGACGTTTTTATTGACTTGTTGCATAATCTGCGGTAACAGTAAAAATCTGTATACTGTATAAGCAAATTCTATGACAAACTTAGCAAACGACTAAATATTTATCTTACCAGTGCTGTTTATATTTGTAAAATAGCCATACATTTAGTTAATATTGATATTTCAAAGTTAGACACTTATCTTGAAACATAAAGTAAAAAATTGTATTTGCATAATCAAAGGTAACGTACTGTATATATATGTATGTACATAACGCATGTTTCAGTTGTACTGGCACGTAACTTCCTTAACAAGGTCAAACCACTTTTTAGTGGCTCCACAGATACAATGTGTGAATAGCAAAAATTGATGGTTCTGAAATAGTACAACACATGCAGAAAAATATCTCACCGGAAAATTTTGGAGGTATCCAGTGAACGTTCGCCACAAAGCTTTTCTGACTGACGGCCTTTGAATAGCTTATCAGGCAACAACATATCCAGTACTTGATTTACAAGCCCGCCACCTTTCGTTCGAAACTGAAAGGGAAACACACACAAAATGTAAATTATATACAAATAGAACACACATGAATGCTAGGTATTGCTCGCCAGCAACTACAAGTATCATAGAACTGCATCCATTGTATAGTTTATAAGTCCAATTCAGTTAATGCAGCCACCAAGTCACCGTAAGAATGAGGGGGCGGGAGAGATTATGTTAGGAGTTGTGCAACCATGAATATTGTGAGAATTTAATTTTATACCTACATTACATACAATTGTAATTGTAACAGGAGCTGAGCTGACGCCCACGATTGAGACCTATTTCTCCCCTAGATTCTATCCACTTTCACGTCACCAGTCTCCCTATAGCACTTACCTTTTGCATCAACGTGAGCAGCTTACTGTAATGCAAAAGATAAGTGCTATAAAGTGGCCGCTGTCACGAAAATGAGTGGAATCTAGGGAAGAGACGTGTCGCAAGCACGGGCAACAGCAACTAATTCAACTCTTGTAAGTAGTAGTAGAAGTTTTTACTAGCGCTTCAGTAATAATGATCAACCCTTGTAAGTCTGTATATTGTTCACCAAAGGCTAATTCAGATCTTAAGGTATAGACGAGACACAATGGGTAGACCTATATATGTATATAGGTATATTATATACATATTTGCCTACATTATTTAGAAAAGGTACAAACTTTTATGGTAACAACCTATTTAGTGTTTCGAATTTGGGACACCTAGAGTTCAGTATTGTACTGTGTAGGCAACTGAAGTAGCAACACTTGTAAAAATCCTAAGTAGCTACCACTTCAAGGGCTAAAACAGTTGCCCTAAGATGAGGGTGATCCTCCTTCTAAGTTAACTTTCTATGTCAGATTGAAATATCAGTGATACTAGCTACTACAAAATCCCTAAAATTCCATGTAACCAGCAGGACGAGCTGCAATTACATGGATCAAAATTGTTGGATAAGGTGCATTGGGTAGATAGGTACCTACATATATGAATAAGGTTAGACTAGGCTATGTTCAGCAGAAGAGTTGTTCAACTGAATGAGATGGTAATCACACAAAACCGCCCACTCAAAATTCAGGGATTTGTTGAGATCACTACTTTCACAATCTTACAACACCAGATTCATTTCTCTTGTGAGTCTCAACATTAACTTTAAAAATCGATCTCAGATGATGCCAGCGAATCTTTCCAAAAAATGTGCACTCCACCTACACTTTGATGCTACACACACACATGATGTACATATTCTTTTAATGAGGCAAACTGAGGGGAAAAAATAAATAACAACTCACAACAATCCAGTCGTTGCACTCCCATCTTTTGGTAGCGTGATCCTGTGTGCCCTGGATGCGGATGTGTTCCACAACCCCTCCCAGGTGAAAGCCTTTCTGTGTTGAAACTTTTAACTGTAATAACAAAGATGTCATTAAGATCACTGATGAAGGATAGAAGATAACTAAAGTGGCAAATATCCAAACAAAACAATGGGCACCAATTGATTCTTGTGGCCCAGCACTAACTGGACGCCAGTGCAGTTTTATAATGATTACCAAGTACCTAGCTTAAACAATGTTTACCAGGGTTAGAATACTGTAGGTACCATTCTCTTTAGAAGGACACTGTTGAATATTTGTACAAGAATTGTGCAATACAAAATAAAAAATAATTTAGAGGCAAAATAGATCTCATGGTATCAAAATTTCAATAATTGGAGATCATATGAGTTTGGAATGCAACTGTCAGAAACCTTCATAACTCAGCTTGACAGGAAGTGCCACTTTTAGATAAACTCGCACAGATATGCAGAGTCTCTGAGTGGAGTGACCTCTGACTGAGATAATCAGTAGTTAATAATTATAAAATTGCACACTTAAAGGTATTGCCTCAACAGTTGGCCATTTTTCCTCAAAGTTAATCAGTCTGATAAAGGCTAAAATGCATTTGACCGCAGTGATCTACAGTAGCCTACATGTTCAACACTAACAAGGCCTACAGAGACAGAAGGTATAAAGTCTGACTGGGCTATGGCTCCATGTTACTATTCCTGGTACACCTAACTTCTTAATTTAATTAGCAAAACTGTCAACCCAGGTAATGTACCTAGCAACTGGCACAAAAGATAAATACCGTACATGTACAGATCAAGTGACAAATTGCTATAGTTTACCATACCAATTTATGGGTCTTGAAAATCTGAGAAAAATAAATAAAATGGGTGTCCAATGCTTCCCAAAAACCAGTGAATCCCTACAACTCCAGTTGTGACCCTGCAGCCCTGATATCAACTCTGACAATTCTACACACAGCAAATCTGGGATACTGACGCACTTTTAAACAATATTCAAATACATTCTGTGGGTAGTAACATCATTCACAGAGATTGCATAAATAACTACCATAATCTATGACAAATATGTAAATTACAGATATGACAGATAACCAAGATAATACCTATCTAAGGCGTCAGCTGAGATTAAAAGTAAGATAGACTTACTGTACATGTGTGTCTATCTCTGCCATAATAATCTGCATCTTCAGCTTGCCCAAATGTGACAATAGCAGCTGACCATGCCGGCAGGTAGACAGGCACAACAGCGTCGATGCCATGGCAAGCATCTTCCAAAACATCTGCACATAAAGCAGGTAGTTTAGTATTATTATCTACAGGCTAAGAATTGAATTGAAATCTTGGAAAATAAGTACCTACACAGTTTCAACATCAAGGCAAGCATCTGCAATACATCTGCACAGAAAAATAGTATGGAATAATATCAATACCCAGCTATTGCATCAGGTATCAGAGAAATCATAAAATTCGATTAGGTAGCATCTGACCGGGTGAATCGGACCGAATGGACCACACGGGTGAATCGGTCCACTTATTAGTATTGGAAAAGGAATAAATACTGAATCCTCATATTTTCTCTGTACATAGGCCCATTACTCCCATACATACGCAACATGTAACAGCAGCTCTAAATATCTGAACATTTTTGTGGTAGACGAAAAATGAACTTGAGAAAAAAAATGACCTTGTTCCAACTTTACCCCTCAAAAACGAATGTGTTTTTAAACTTTCGTTGCAGACATGAAGGAGTTGTAGCAGCTTCATGAAACTTGGGTCATAGAGGTACAAAGACTTGCTCTTTACAGTGGAAGCAAGGATTTTTTGGCACTATGTATACTTTGGTCACTACGCCACTTTTTTGATCGGTCCAATTCACCTGGCGGAAAAAAAAATTTTGTGTGAATCGGACCTTTAACTTTAACTGCAAGTACCAACATATTTCAAAGTTTCTGTATAGTAGCTAGTGCACACATAAGGTAAGTGCATGCATGTGTATTTGTAGCTCCTAACTCTGGCAGGTGTCTCAGCAGCAACAAAGTTTCCAGATTGCCGGTCCGATTCACCCNCGATTATCGGAAGAGACGCTGCGCAATCGGCGAATTTTAGTATCTGCGCAGCGTCACTTTCGGGAATTCTTCTGAAAGTCCGGAACTTCTGCCGGACTTTTCCGGGAAATGACAAAGTTTTCCGGCATTCCGGCTTGGTTTCAGTTTCCCGGAACGTTCCGGGAATACCCCGGAAAAGTGAAAAAAGCCCGGGAAAACGAGAAGTCCGGGAAACCAGATTCCGGAAAAACGGGGCGCCACTGTATATAGAGAAAATATGAGGATTCAGTATTGCTTCTTTTTTCATTGCTGATAACAAAACCGAATCACCCGACTGTACCGGTCCCATACACCGGATTAGCGGGATGCACTCGGACCGCGTATTTTCAACTGTGCCACTGCAAGTACCAACATATTTCAAAGTTTCTGTATAGTAGCTAGTGCACACATAAGGTAAGTGCATGCATGTGTATTTATAGCTCCTAACTCTGGCAGATATCTCAGCAGCAACAAAGTTTCCAGATTGCCGGTCCAATTCACCCGGTCAGATGCTAATGCATAAATCAGAAGGCACTAGAATTCTTCACAGAGCATTCCCCATTTTTAAAGGTTAGCTACCACAGAACAGGATGAAAAGATAAAGCTGATGAAAAACAAAATTATATCAGTCTTCTTTTTAAAATGGCTGCTGCTGTTGTGACTTGGTGGAGGGACATATGATGGTTCATCCACGGAATGTTTAATTAGATACCTATTTACTTAATTTTGAAATTGAAACAGCAGCAGCCATTCTAAGACCAAAGGTAATTTTGGTAAGTTTATCCCAGTTCATTCACAGTCGCTCTCAACTGCACACAAAAATATTTTCCAGAAGTTGCACATCTATAAATTGCTCCACAGATTTGTTGTTAACAGATTTGAAAGACACAATAGATAGGCCGATAGGTAGCTATATAGTTAGTTACCTATGTCACTCAAGGCTGTAGGAGGCACAGCAACGGCAAACATTTGGAATTTAGCTCTGTTGCTAGCTACTCATTATTAAAACATGTAGCTATTAAGGACAAGTGTAATTTGTAATGCAATTCCCATGAGAAATTAATGCAACAGTTTTTCCTTATGGGGTTAAAATGAGTCTGTGGAAAATAGCTAGGTACGGTACCATATTAAATTGTAACATTATTAAATTATATTAGATGTTTAAGTCTCCCTAGACATACGGTAACTATGGTCATTCAAGAGAGGAAAAGGAAGGGACATGTAGTATGTCAACAGAAATGTGGAACCCATGCATGATGGTGGACCAACATGCATGGAAACAGTATGTCAGGAAAGAAGAGGAAGAACAGATGAAGGTGAGATTAGTTGGAGTACAAATTCAGGAAAGAAGCAAAGTGGGCACAAAAGACAGACATCCCAAGGCCTAGCTAATGGCTAAGGTAACCTACACAAACCCCCTGGGGATGCTGCTCCCCATAACATAGGATGGGCAAACCTAATTAATCTAACCCTATAGCCTATGGCCCATCCTATGACCCCTGAGAGGTAGCTACCTCTACAGTTACACTGAGGCTAGGTATTGAAGTTCTAAAGGGGTTAGTGAAAGATGGCAACAATCTGAGATACCGTAGTCCCAATAGATTTAATTGGACCAAACAGCTCCAGATAAAACTCCTTTATTTGTGGAGCGATCTTAACCAAACTTTAACATAAGGTGTAACACGCCAAAAGAAACACTTTTTGCTTGTATCATTTGTTATACAACACATAGAAAACGACTCATTCATAGAAAATGAAATTATTGAAAATTTTTTAAAACACATCTTCTCCCACAATTTTGATGCTACAGAGCTGCAGTTTTTTGCATGTATTTCTAATTTGTGTCTGCTTTATTTCAATAAACAACATTTTTCAATTTCAATTTAGTTTTTGAGATATTTTTCCTTTTTTATTCTCTTCACCTTTTAAAAAAAAAAAGGAAATTATCTCAAGAAATGAATCGATATTGAAAAATGTTGTTCATTCAAATAAAGAACACAGAAATCCGGCATACACTGCAACAAACTGCAGCTCTCTAGCTTAAAAATTGTGGGAAAGATACATTTTGAAGTTGGAAAAATGAACTTTTCAAGAGTCTTGTTAGAGCCAGCATCTCCGTTTTCTTCAAATAGCTACCTAACTTATTATCTATAGCAAAACTGGGAAAAAGTACATGAGTCTAACCCACATTCTTTTCAATTTTACACACTTGTACCAAGTTTCATTCAAATCGGGGCATGAATGAAAACCTTTTTTACAGTTGTAATCTCAAATATCATCATGTGAAATTTTCAGTCAAATGGTTCAAATTTTAGTTTTCATTTTTGTTCCAATTTGGATGAAACTTGGTACAGATGTGTAAAATTGGAAATGAATGTGAGCTAAACTCCTGTACTTTTTCCCAATTTTCACCATAGAAAACGAGTCACTGAAAGAAAACGGTTTTCAATTTTCATTGTATTACTCATTCTCTACGGCAAAAATGGAAAAAAGTACATGAGTCAAACCCCTCTTTTCTTCCGTTTTACAAATTTCTGCCAAGTTTCGTAAAGATTGGACATTGGACAAATATATAAAGTTTTAAAAGTAAAAAAAAATTCAAGTGTTACAAAACACCTCACTCCCCACCTCCAGCCTCCTGTTATACTCACTTAGGGTTACATTGGATGCCAAAAATTTTTCCTGCATGTCCGTCTGACGTATAGTTACTGTTTAAGGGGAAAAAACTAATTTTGATATCTTGAGGTTTTTCTTTAGGTCTTCGGTCCCCCTTAAGGGAAATTATGTTTAGCAGACTATTTACCATTTAGCTAATTAATAATACCATTTAATTAAGCAACTGGATGCAGTTTCATCAGGGGTTCCACAAGGTAGTGTGCTTGACCCACTTCTGTTCTCAATTTACATCAATGATCTTGATCTTAACATCCGCAGTAAAATCAGTAAATTAGCGGATAATACAAAACTATGTCATCCTACAATGAAAAGAGCTGAGCTCCAACAAGACCTTGACCACCTCATGGAATGGAGCGCAACGTGGCAGATGAACTTTAATGTCAACAAATGCTCAGTAA
>LQNS02278083.1:15879230-15902711 GCA_001587735.2 Parhyale hawaiensis
TCGATAGAGTTGCAGTGAATGAATAAAACTCGTAGTTTGTTTATCCGCGTTATTGAAAGCTCAATAGATGTGTAACGAGAAGGTAAAATGCTAGATAGATTTTCAATGGAGTACGGTAGTAGAGAGCGTATACATCTGAGATAATAGTCAAGGCTGGCTTACCTGAAGCTACAGTGCAATACTACTGTGTTCTTCGAGCTAATGAAAGTAAATTAGTAGGACTAAACGCGTTCACTGTAATAACCTAATATGTGTTATACCGAACTTGGCGGGATGTGGCATGGTGATGGCAGTTCCATGGATATGCATGGGAATCTTGACGTAGATATTAGAGAAGGAACTGTGGATCTAGCAATGGGCCTACTGCACAGAGCTACTTTTTTAATGTGTAGTACTAGTACTACGACAGCTTGCTTAGGCGTAGCAATATGGTATGATGAAACAGTTATTTAATATCCATGAGGTTCATTATAATTGAATCTGTTTCCGCACTGTGAAACATGTAACTTTGGCGTTATTAAATGTAAAACATTGTAGTTTTAGTGTCACCTTTGCGGCGAATATGGGCGTGTTTCGCAGCTTAATATATTGCCTACAATTGACGCTAAGCAATTCTTTTCCAAGTGATAAATAAGGTAAGAATACGGCCAACATGTTGAAAAGTGCAAGTGTTGGTACACATGCATTGTCTTGTGTACCAATTTGTAAAGAACGTGTCCAGCAATTAAGTTATTATAGCAACTTGACGTCGTTAGCATCCAATGAGCGGAAAATCAGTATTGCCTGCAGTGCAGAGGTACGACAGCGAAAGCGTAGTCGCCGAATTGGTGAAGAAAGTCGTCAGCGTGGTGGTAGTGAGAACTTTGGTCCAAAGGGTGAAAAACTTCTTGCCTTCCGGTGGAGATTCATCCTCACTGAAGGAGGCCTTGCTCAGTGATGAATCAAGTTGACCTGGGTCAAGTTGTCCCACACTGAGAAAAGGGGATAGTTAGTTTGTATCATATCCATGTTAAATGTAAGTGCGAAATTCAAAAAGTTTAGGGAACAGAGTCGTAAAATATTAAGCGTGGTACATAATTACTGAGTCTCACACACCTTCATCACACTCTTCTCAACGGTTAAAGGATTTTTGGAGCCGCGTCATGTACTTGACAAAACACTGAGTGTACTCACATGTACTCACAAGTTATCCACCTATTGGGGTAGTTGGTAAAAGTATGGTGCATTTGGACAAGATAGCTAGCACTAGACGGACCAAGCGGACCATCCCCAGAGAGCACCCGGGAGCAACGCTCTCGCCCTCATAGAACTACTGCCGTGAAAGTACGGCGGAATATGGTGGTCAAAAAGTCAGTAACCAGCAGATTTTCGATTTAGTGCCTCACTCATCCCTGTCCTGTCTCTATCAGGTTTTTCACTTGTTATGAACTTCAGCTTTAGTAAGTTTTCTGTATGTCGAAGAATTTTACCGAGTTTGTGTCGGTTTGAACTTCGTGGAAGTTTAATTTTGTGGTTTTGGCCGAATTCAACAATCAAATCATAGTACCTTACAGAATTTTTCTTTTGTTCGTGTAGCAGCTGTACCAATGCTTAGAATCGGAGTCAATGAATTAACAATCGTTCAAAAAGCGGCAGTGCGATCATGTTTGAGTGGGCACCAAAATTAGGCCTCCGAGGCTAGACTTGATCGAAATTTTAGGCAGGTGCGCTGGTTTCAGTACGTTGAATTGAGTTTCAGATATTGACCTTTTATCGCTGACGTTTGAAAGTTTGTCAGTAATAAGGAGTTTTCAGCAAGCTCAACGTAATCGCGTTGCTTCTAACCCTTGCAGCACGACTCGAAGCGATAAAGCCAAAGCTCAGGTTTGAAATTTTGGAGATGACAAGCCACGGTGATATAATTTCGGCACCCAATCGAACGCGCTCCAAGTAGGAGGCTTTACAGATGGATTGTAAAGGACATTTTGGATTGGACGCCAAACTAAATCCTTCAAGGCTTGACTTGTCTGCAACTTCAGACAGAAGCTATGTTACTATTATACGTGTTGCAAGTGTTAGACGCAACGCGATTACGATGAACATGTACAACACTCCATTTTACCGAGCAAGATTCAATTTCTAGAATTCTCAAGGGTAACCGATGAAGGGTCATGCCTGAAACTCCATTCAACAGGTCGAAGCCTGAGCACCTGCCTGAAGTTTTCAACTAGTCAAGCCTCAAAGGTTTAAGTTTGGCACCCAATCGAACGTGTCCTATGCACTAGGTGTACCAAATTACACGTGTAGAAAGTTACAAACGCTGCACCATATATGAGGGTTATCCTATTGCAATACCATCTTCTTGCTTGTACACAGTGCCTTCAGTTTGCTTACATATATATACACACATATATATATGTATAAAGTACATATCACGATTATTGCAGGTTGTAATTTATGTTTAAAGTCACAATACCAAGTGACGTTCAATCCAGGGAAGGTTCCCCTACATAAAGTCAGTGTAGCGATGTATTTTCAAGAAGTTGCTGCAGTAAACGCCGAGTTGTGTGACTTTATGAATGTATTTGGATCCAATATCTAACTCGTTACGCTGTATTGCAGGGGTGACAAGTAGCCGAGTCAACGACGATTGGAAACTGCATACAAGAAGCGGATTGTCCAAGGGCTTGCAGATGGTGTTTCTGTGGGGGGTTAGCCAGTGTACTTGTACAGGACACAAGGACATCGAAGTCCTGCATGAAGAACCCTATCATCTAAGTCAAGAAGGCCAAAGGCAACTAAAGGGCATGAACCAAGAGAGATATAAGGAGAATACGAAAGCAGGTTGTGCAAAATCCCGGAGGAGACAGTGATGCCATATTTAAGGTACTGGGATTCGACCTGAGTAAAAAAAAAAAAACAGTGGAGGGTCTCTAAAAGGTGCCTAAAAATGTGAAGCCTATCCGTAGACCCCTCCTGAACAAGAAACGCATTCCATAAGTAAAGAAATACATGAAGACCGATTTCCACCATGCCTTATTCTCGGTCGAGGCCCAACCTACCGTTGCTGAACCCGACGAATGGGCCAAGGCTTTAATTGACTAAGTTTTGGAGAACCTCGTCCTGCTAGACTTCTGCATCAGCAGGGTGGTGGGTAGAACAGTATTCTGGGCAAGGATCATCGGTGGCGAGATCGCAGGACCATTCCGAGTGCTCGATTGTGTTAAAATCACCAGCAAGACCTATTGCCGGTTTCTGGAAGAGCATTTGTGGCCATGGTTGAAAGACCTGCCACTTGCACGCCGATGTCAGCAGATGTTTATGCATGACAATGTAAAATCACATTCCTCCAAGGCCATAACGGCGTTTCTGGGTAGTCTAGGCCTCAAAAAAGCACATCTCATGACATGGCTATTGCTTCTCCCGACCTGTACCCTATCGAACATCTGCGGTCCATCTTTAAGAGGAAGGTGTCTGAGGGAGGTGTTCAGTATAAATTTACATCGATGGGGACTCTATGGTAGAAAATTCAAAATGCTGCTGGGTCGATAACATCTGTATTGGTTCAAGTGCAGACTGATTCAATGGACGATAGGCTATTCAAAGTCTTTTCAAGACAAGTAGTTTATACAGGGCCGGGGCGTAAGTCCTGGCTGCTCTATGGGAATCTAACTGTTGTTCCGTCTACCGCCAGCTATCCGCTCTAATAATCTTGTATCTGCTTTGACAAATCTTGACTCCACATGCCTCATTGTTAGTGACTCATGTTGCTTGCTAGTGAAATGCATTTTTAACTGTACTTCCTTTGGCTAATTTGTGGTGCCACTATGGGGCAATCAAGTCCCGTTCGCTATCGCTAGTACTAGTTCTGTTTTGAGAGGTAAAGCGAGGAACAGACTCACCTGACTGGAGAGCTTTTCTCAACCAGAAAAGCGCCACTTCGTTTCTTTCTTCTTCCTCCACATATGACAGTGCTGCTTCTGAAGCAGATAGCCGGCACGGTTGAGGTTGAAAGGCTGACAATTGTGTGAGTCTGTGTGCTAAAGCCTTGAATGAAGAGCTTCTCCTTTTGAAGGTTTTTTGAGTCATCGCTTTTTCGCTTCGGCTCCTCGGCCGCTGCTAGCTCCTCGGCCGCTGCCGGCTTCTCGGCCGCTGCTGGCACCTCGGCCGCTGCTGGCACCTCGGCCGCTGCCGGCTCCTCGGCCGCTGCCGGCACTTCGGCCGCTGCTGGCTCCTCGGCCGCTGCCGGCTCTTCGGCCGCTGCTGGCACCTCGGCCGCTGCCGGCTCCTCGGCCGCTGCCGGCACTTCGGCCGCTGCTGGCTCCTCGGCCGCTGCCGGCTCCTCGGCCGCTGCCGGCTTCTCGGCCGCTGCCAGCTTCTCGGTTGCTGCTAGGTGAAGCATCAGCAGCACCGCAATAGAGGCAGACCGCATGCCGCCCTGCAAGCAATCATAGGATCATGCAATCTTCATATCAATAGGGCTAAACCAGCTCTATATACAAGCTTTTTCTGATTTTTTAAATTTGAGTTGAGTTGATTTCCTGTAAATATTCGAATGCACGATAGGGTATGGGTTTGCCTCACAGAATACTTTATTTTGCAGAAATTAGTCATAAAATTTCTTTATTATGAGTACCTTTAATTGAAGCCATCACTGAGATTAACAAAATAGTAAAAATTGGTGAGAATATAAATAACATTTCTTATTTCTCAAACTCCTTGTTACTGGATAATAAGATTGCTGTGTTAAGTATCCTACGACTGAAGCTCATCCATACACCAAGATGCTTCTGCTCCATAGACTAAATTAAAGCTATGGTGGGAGACTCTCTTACATGAAACATATAGTGTAACCTAGGAGAGACGTAATTTTTTTATTTAGCTTAAAATTTTCATTTTTTTAATCCCTTTAATTATTTTTAGCACTTTGTTTTCAGGTATCTTCTATTTAGTTATTTCTGTGTGCATTTCGTTTGATCAACCGCTACTCGCCAGTCGTTCCGGTATGAGGATGTTTTAGGGAGTTTGTGTGTTACAATTTGAGCCTAACCTGCTCAGGCAGTGTCGTTAATGGGCTATTCACTTGCCGTTTAGCTAGCACAGTCGGCGGGCACAGCGTACTGTGGGTGATGAGTAAAACTAATTCACGCTGATGGACAGTGGACTTGATCAGTGAGTACCAGTAACGAAACTTTTCCCGTTTATTAAAATAGCAAAAAAAAAAGACTCAATTCAGTAATAGAGACAACGCTGTAAGCTGGGTTTATAGGACTGTGAGTGAGCACAGAACCGATTTGACAAACAGCTAAACTAGATACGTAGCATATATTTATCTGCCCTAAAAGCACGTATTACCATTAAAATACTACCAAAATTAGCAGTCTACTACATTGTAACAGCATATGCCGTGATCATCTCGCCCGCTAACAGGTTTTCCGTCCCGTAACTAAAACTGTTGTAAATCAGTTGCTGGGGCGACTAAAAAGGCCGTTAGGGCAGCTTCGCTAGACCTAATCTAATTCAATCCATTTACGTCAACTCGTTACTTCAGTTCTGAGCCTTTCATACGCTAGGCGTTAATCGCATGCTGATTACGTTGCTGCAGCTGAAATCCCAATCCTATGGTGAATCAAATACTTGAGCGAGAAATTCCGACAAAATATAAGGAATTGGAATAGACGATGCGATCACTGTAGCTTATCGAAGCCTCTTTTATGCGAGTAAAAGTTTACATAGGAAACTTCAGCCTACTTCATCGTATAGTGCTAAGAATTCATTCTTTATATTATAACGATAGGATGGTAAAGTTAAGCCCTCCTCTGTGTACTTGTTATTCAAAAAATTTTAATAAAGCACCGATTGTAAGCATAGTGCAGAATTGGATAAAACCATTATTACTGAAACATTCTATAAAATATTACTGTTTGACTGCTTGGGTATCATTACCAGGGGTTGGAAGGGGACCGAATGCAAAATTCATCATGTAAATTCAACTCCTGGTAAATTCGTAGAATGGTAAATTGACTATGTTCTTCGCCTGGTAAATTCCTCACCAGAGTACAATCAAGTCATTCATCGCTTAGTAAAACTAAATTCATCACCTGGTAAATACGTACGGTGAGTAGTAAAATGATCACAGTAAATTAAACGTTTCACCAATTGCAAATTTTCATTTAAAAATTAAATTTTATGTACCGTTCGTTATGATCTATATCACATTTCTCTTAGAACATTCAAATTTCTAGGGAACGTAGCATGCATATTTATATAAAAAGAAATTTTGACTCTAAAAATCTAAGCGCATGTAAATAATTTCTTATTGATGTACGTAAATTTAACCTTTAAATTAAAAAAAAAACAATACTATTGAACTAAACTAAGTAACTTTAAAAATGCAAATTTTGATATATTCATATATTTCGTAACGTTGCGGAACGTCCAAAACATGTTTATCGATTTCACTTTACCTCGTCTTCAAATCCTAAGTCCTCAGTAATTTCTCTCACGTAAAGCGTAATATCTTTTTAATTCGTTCAATTATTTCATTTTATTAATCAAACATTTCTTTCAATATTACTTCCTCTACAGCCGATAATCGGCACCATTTTGGGGCCGCACACTAGCTGGTTAACGGATGATGAGGAGGTCCATTTAGTTGCTTCCTAAATATTCAATTCCATCGGAGTATCTACGTATAAAAAAGTAATGGTAGTAAGTATTGGTGTTCACGGGTGGGACTAAGTTACTTGTGTGATCTGATAGAACACAACATACAAAATGAATCGTCAACCGTTGATGCGATATATGCCTGAAAATGTAAAATTTTTTGGATGTTATAACTGTCAAATTTAAGAATAACGTATAAAGCCTAATGCTAAAAAAAAAATCCTAAGTTCTTTAGACCAAAATCGGCGAAAAAATGCAAGAAAGACCAATAGAGGTATACAACCGTATTTGTTGCATTAAGGATCGCATTGTGTTTGCTAACAGTGGAAAAAAGAACTTTACACAAGAATCTTGCCAGTTCGCTGACGCTGAGTCTGAGATGAATTTACCTCACGAAGAATGCATAATTCGGTGAATTTACCCGGCGGTAAAAATACTTATTGTTGAATTTACCTGGTAATAACTTTAGCTCGTGATGAATTTACCATGTGATGATTTCATCAGTCGATGAATTTACCCGTGATGAAGTGTCAGTGAACTGGTGGGGAGACTTGAAGCGTTAGATTAAGCAATGAAATTATGTCTTTGAGGCTTGAGACTGGTGCCCTGGCTTTGACTTGTTGATACAAGCTTCAGGCGTTGAGCTCCATAACTTTTAGAATTGTGGCATTGAGAAAAATGCGGCAGACAAACAAAGGATTTGCGGATCTTCAACAAAAGTTAGTCATTTGATTCGCCTATCATATCTAACAATCCCTGTAAACTGCGTCAAAATCCGTCCCTAACTTTTTGAGCTATATTGGTGAGAGACAGACAGAATTACAGACAAATGCGCCCGCCGAAAATGTAACCTCCTTGGTGGAGGTTAAAATAGAATTTTAAAGTTAAATGTCTCGAAAAATGGCCTTTTCCCAAAAGGGCAGCTGTGATTTTTCGATTCAGGACGTGTCAATCTGTGGGGAAACACATTTCATACGTATCAATTAGACTGGGCTAAACGGTAAATAGTTATATACCCATGATGATAAATAATACTGTATTAAAGTAATGTTTTAACACGTATAAAAGTAACAATAAAACAATACGACTTAACCCTTAAATGACGTTAGGTCATACTGACTCATCACTCATAAGTCTTCTAAAAGAAATGAACGAGTTTTTAACTACATAGTATCGCGCGTTTTACGTTCAGTGATGCACATGCTCGCTGTAAATTGCCATCTCCTGCAACGCAATAGTTAAATTTATTAAAACAAGATCCGCAATTGAAGCAACTCTTATAGAAGTTGAAACTGATGCAGTATAAAATAGTGAAGTAGAATTTCAAAGTGAATCAGGCGCTCAAAGTGTTAAACAGTTCGACCCGTGGCAATTTATATTCAAATATGACGAGTTCATGAAGCTCAAAGAAAACAACGTAGTCTTTCGCGCTCAATTTTCTTTCCAGAATTCCTACTTCTTTCCTTCTACGCATAGCAACGCAAGATTCTTCTGAATTTCCGTTTGTCTCATATCTTGCCCTTCGGGAAAGCACACATAGGCTACTGATGAAAATAAGGAGACTTTCCAAGACAAGAATATTAATATTGGAATTTTTACGGCATAGTTAAAAAGTAGCGCTAATAGTAGCGCCGCTACATTGTGCTGTAGCGGTAACGCCGCTACTTTTCAAATTTTGTAGCGGTAGTGCCGCTACATTTTGAAGCTTGTAGCGGTAGCGGTGGCGCCGTTACATTCTTCTGTAGCTCGCCAACCTCTGTTCCTGTGACTGCTTGATGCTTTTACTTTCATTGTATTCTATCATCGTTTGCTTGAATGCAACCAATCACTCATGAATCAGTTTGTAAAAGTGTCCCTGTAAGTCATGTATTCTTGCCAGATTTTACAGATAATATGCACATATTTTATACTGTCACTTGTCTTTACAAAGCCTGTCAATTTCACAGCATGCTCATGCACTCGAGTTGCTTCGAGATCAAGGATATACCGATGGTTAGATAAATCTTTTATTGTTTTACAATATATTTGATTCAGTAAACGAATAGTCTATCATATTTCTGAATGCACCTCTCATTCTAGGGAAGGGCATGTATCAAGTGCTTGCTTGCGTTCCGTTTGCAGTAGGTTTTTTTTTTTTATAAATTTCTGCGAGAAGGAACGAAATCCTTCGAAACTTGTTTCAAATTTTGCAATGTAATCGACATGATAAAAAGGTTTTAAACCGACATCTGTATTGCACAATTAGTTGCAAAAATGCGTTGCATCTCATCTACTGTTAGCGGTTACAAGCATTGTTCTCTATTAACGTACGGTTCGATACACCAGATGGACTTTCGACGTGGGATTGGGAATACCGTATATAACATTTTTCCAAACTTGGATACGCGAAACTTATTGTAGACGAGCTTCGCAGGCAAGACGAATCCTGAAGATATTACTCGTCCAGTGCAAAGACGCATATTAAACTCAACATCGTTGTATCATTATCATACTATTTAGTTCACAGATGCCACGCTGAGCACGTTTTCAATGTGGCACATTGCTTACCATCGATCCCACTTCCTGTTCAGTATTCTGGTAGCTAAGAAACCACGTGCTCAGGGAAGTCACCTTTACATCTAGCAGCGTGCATTCCATAACCCGTAAATATATAGAAGCATCGGATATAGGAAAAATATTGAGCAAATTTACGAGGTACAGCGTCAGTGGTAAATTTTTCCTGTTCGACTCCCACGATACCACAATTACAAGGGAGATTCTTCGCTGTCGAGGTACGGGCTTCACCAACAGAAGTTGGACTGGGCCAAGTCTTCACGACCGACGAGAAATTGGTTGCAACCGACTAATGGAACGAGCCCGAATAATGGAAAGGGGTAAAGAGTCAAGTTTTGACGAAGCACCAGAGATTTGTACGCTGTTGATTAAATAATGATACTAGTTCGCCTGCCTAGTGGATCGGAGGGACCGTAAAATAGTGCATGAGATTTTCCGCTGGCTAGAACCAAAGCTGAACTGACTGAAAGAATATTCCTATAGCTAGTTAAACGGATTATATTCACTTGTTTGAAAGTTGGACTAAAGGACTCCTTTCACGTCTCCACGACTTCAACGAAATTGGTCGATATCGAGAAACGGAACAGCTCGCTTCACTATAAGCTTGGACCCGCCAGTGCTCTATGACCTAGGTCCTAAATAGAAAAAACAGTTCGTTGCCAGAAGATCGCTAACAGAGTTTCGTCTTTCCTAGACTATTTGAGGTAATTTAGAATAGGAATAATGTATAATATAATGCTATCTGCCGAATGTCAACAGGCAAACCGGGCTGTTCGGTGACAGAGTGGTCAGAGCAACTACAAAGTGCAAACCTCGTGGGTCTCCATCCCTCAGCGTTGTCAACGGGTCTTCAGTTCTTTGTTGCCTGGAATACTCTGCCATCGTGATGCAAGGCTGGCGTTCCCACCCGGAAGAGCGAGAAGACCCTTTAGGGTGTGCGAAATATTGTATTTTTTCAACGTCATCTAAAAATAAGCTTCCATTTGTTGCACAAATATTGTACACTTTTATTTTGTTATCATCTTATAATTGATTAACTTTACGGAGAAGAGGATGTAAGGTCGTACTATAAGTTTGTTATGGATGCCATGAGTAGAAAAGGCTAAGAACCATATATGGTAAGGGACGTACTGCGAGGGATTCTCAAATTGGCTCTCGGCAGGAGCTAATTTTCCTATTTATCATACCACCAGATCTTCAAACTTCCAGAATTACAGTAGGGCAAACGAAAACCTCGCTAGGTGTATCCAGTGTACGCGAAGTAATAAATACTTAATATTGTATTTTATAAATTCCGTTCGACTGGCGGTTTTTTGTCTTTACTATATATGTATACACCACCAAACACAATCCTTGCATTCAATAAATCATGAAACTATATACTTGGAGATATCTTACCATTCCATCTAACAAGTTCGTAATTCTACAAAGTCTACCAAGTCCACCAACTAACCAAGACTACAGAGGCCGCCAAGTTCATAAAGGCCTTGGGGCCAGGCCTATACTAATTAATAACCCGTTCCCGGGTTTGTGCTGTGAAAACGGTTTTGGGGAGGCTTCGAACAGACGGAGGGACAGACAGACGGACTAACGGAGATACAACTCTCTTGTCTTAATAAAATAAAACGCTTCGTGTATTTATTTATCCATTTATTCCGTGCCTGCTCTTAAGGCAATAGACGAAAAATAGGCCACGTTGCAGATTTTGTAATTTAAGACGTTATCACACGTCTCTCAATGTAACGAGTTCAGTCATACTGATGAATGCGGCGCATTGATTCGATAGAAGGAGTTGCTGCAAATGCGAGAGACTGAAGGATGAAGCACGTCCGTTTTATGAACGCTCCGCGTCATTCACATTCAGTAACAAAATCTATAAATAGAAAATTTATCCCCTATACCGATTTTAAATCATGAACAAGTCGTCAAAAATGCTTTTTTGCCGCCACTTAAATGATCAATATCACTGTATTCCCGTTTAACACATGAAAACTGGTTCAGCTGAAATTGTTGTACCTATAGGGTACCTACTAGGAACGCACGCCATNCTATAAATAGAAAATTTATCCCCTATAGCGATTTTAAATCATGAACAAGTCGTCAAAAATGCTTTTTTGCCGCCACTTAAATGATCAATATCACTGTATTCCCGTTTAACACATGAAAACTGGTTCAGCTGAAATTGTTGTACCTATATATAGGGTACCTACTAAGAACGCACGCCATCTTTGACAAGGAAGGAAGGGAAGGGTATTGCTGGGTGCTGTTTTCACTTCTATCGGTTTATCAAGCTATAAATATTTTGACAATAAGCTGTTCTTACCAAATTCAGTCTATAAGATCATAGGATACGAATGTGACTTCAAACTGACGCGAAATATAGTGAATATGTAGAATCGAGATCATGACTGAACGCGTGGCGTAATTCATTTGAATGAAGGACGTTTCTACGTGTGGTCAGCGAATGCAAGAAGTGACGGACAGCTCGTGTTCATTTTCGTGATTGAACGCATTACGATGATGGACGTGTAAACTGGCCTTAAAAATTAGGTACGTTTCCATAAAGATCGACAACCAGGTTGCAAAAGCTGTCGAAAGTGGAATCCTTTTTCCTTCATCTCAATGCACTTCTTTCTAAAAAAAAAAACTTCTGGAAATCGGAACAGTATGTATGTAGCTTCTGAAGTCCGATTCTATAATTTTTTTCTCTCAGGTCACGATGCATAAATTAAGCAGATGATCAATGTAGCACTCACGATGGGCAGTAGACAGTTATTTCATTGGTAGTAGACAGTTATTTCTTCTAGTTTACTGTATTTCACTGGGAGAGCAGATTTCGCTTCCGAGCCCAAACTTTCAGCACTTCGATGAAACAGATTTCAGTGTGGAAGACAGTATCATGGATACATTGCACATAAGCTGAGTGGAGTAGCATTCCAGTTTATTGCAGAATTTTACTGCAGATTTTACTTTGGAAGACGTACATTTATGATAGGAAACGTAAGAGAAAAACGAGACTATTACAGTCTCAAAAACGAAAACGTGCTACCAATGGATAGAGATGAAGCGCCAATGCGACACAGTGACAAGAAAGACTTAGAACAGAAATATTACAAGATTTCGGCAGGAAATAAGAGCTGCTAATAAGCGTGAGTGTGAAAATGTGGAAACGGCAAGTCAGAAAAGACCGTAAACATATCGCTTATTGGGTGAATGTTTTCACACACAAGTCCACTAGTTATTACAGTATAGATTGCGAGAATTGCAACAGTCCAAGTTGTGTTCTCCATGGTATGGCTAGTTCCGTTAGAGTTAATTATTCTTCGATTTTCAGTTGCGGCCATCAAACAAAATGAAATCCGAAATGCGTTGCGGACCCAGCCTGGTGATGAGATTTAAGCTCAGGCAAATTCCTCCAACCAGTTGCGTTTCGCAATCACAGAACGAACTAGAACACTCTGAGAGCGCATACCTCCGCTAAGCAAGAAACGGCAACAAAAAATATAAATTGGCTCTGAAACCATGATTTTCTTTGTATCAACGCCAAAATCTAATCATTTGTGCCTTGTGAAAGTACATATTTAGTTTCTACAATTTTTATGAAGATCCGTTCTTTACATTTGAATTACGCTACTGACGAAAATTATGACATTATTATTAGTAACAACTAATGTAAATTTTTAAAAATCCGTCCATAATTTTTCGAATTATAGCCTTAGCAAAAATGAGGCACAGAAACAAACAAACGGTAGACCGGATCTTCACCAAAAGTTAATCATTTGTTCTTCCTAACATACTTAACAATCAGTTCAAATTTTGTCAAAATCCGTCCATTACTTTTTGAGTTATCTTAGGGACAAACAGAATAATAGACCAACAAACCCGACGGAAACATAACCTCATTGACGGAGGTAATTAGCTTGCATAAAGCTTGTCCGGGCGCAATAGAACGAATTGAGGGAGCTCGTCTTTCTCTGAATCTGAATCCGGGATTGTAAAGTACCCTAGAAGTCTTAAGCTGTTTTGAGAGCAGATTAATAATTCGTATTTGAATAATAGAAATTTTTAGAGCTTGGGAAATACAATGTGCTCACAATTTTGCTCATGAGACATTTTGGCTGTACCCGTTTTGGGAGTTTCGCTGTACCGCCACGGCTCATATTCCATTTTGCATAAAAGGATTACCTCACAGCCTTTCTTTATTTTATGATATAAGTGTTGTACCAGTTTTGCTAGTAGCCTTTTAAAGAAAAGAATACCTCCACGGGTCGTTGCATAAATACAAGATATATACCTATAGTATTTATCCACTATACAGCGTCCTCGTTTGGCCATCTGAATTTAAACATGAATCCGTAGTAAGATTTTAACTTATGCACAATGGTGGAACACTTATAACGAATTAACTGCTGAATTGTCTCAATTCAGATTAAATTAAGTGCGGCGACTAGAACGCGCCTCTTACACACTTCAACCCATAACGCCTCGGATTGGCAAATTCATCACACTGATTTTTCATTCTCTTGCATTTTGAGTCAACACGAGGGACAAATAACAATAGTCATCTATTCGGACAGTTAAATCGAGTTAAGCTAATCTCATTAATTTTACCTTATTCAAAACTTCAAATGTAATTGTTTGTTTCGATGTATTGGATTAAATTCCAGGCGTTAGTCTCAAACTACCCAGTATTAGAGCAATCGGTTTGGGATTAACACCTGTAACGATATAAGTAACGATATAATATACCAACGTAAACTGGAAATCTTATAATTACGAAGCCAACGCTCTTGGGTAAAGTTCAGCATAAGTTGAAGCTAACGAGATTATTGCTTATCTTGATGTAACTGTCCCAGTTGATGACGCGTGCAGGCTGATATAGCGATACGGATTCCAAGATATTAGGTGACTGCACCGTGAATGTGTTCACTGAGCTACAACTATGCACTCTGTTGAAGCCGCAGCACTTTACCACTCAATATCTAGTTGACTACCTAAGTCACACCAGCTTTAGGACCGTTGGTGTAGTGGGGTCATGGACTATATAGAATTCGATATAAGAGTTAATTATAATCATTTTTGTGCAATATGATATTTGACAATTAGCGTTATGCCGTAACATATTTGTGATTGTAATCTCGTATACATATGTCGTTGTGCACTCTTTAGAATGAGAAGAATATGTAGAGCGTTTCCATTTTACAGGCAGAAAGAACGAAGTGAGAAGAAGAGAAGCAGGATAGTGAAATGCATCCATGAAACCAACTCCTTAGTTTATTCAAAGCTTTATTTAAGTAACAAATATCTCCTCTTACATACATTTGGATCAGAACAGTATCTACGCTATATGATATGAGAAACGTTACTAGCAAACATTTACATGTCCTATGTGTTCGGATTTTAAATATATGATGGATCGCAGCCACGGTATTGCAACAATGGTTACATAGTATGTCTATACTTGCCTGGGGTGACATATAAAACTATTCTTGCTATTAGGAAGTACCGCAATAATAAGTTCATTGAAAACGTTCATAAACTTCCTTAAATGGAATTAGTTCAATAAGTAATTTAAATTCATTCGAAAACCGTAACTGGCCCCGTAACTTTGCGTCTGGACTGGTAGCCCACCAGCATTTGTTTCTTTTTATATTTCAGTGGGAGTCAAGTTAAGCACCAGGGGACTGCTGCTCAACAACTACTCGTGTATAGGTACTGGTGCAGGTATAGCCATGTGATACTTAGTTATTTATTAGTGAGTAGTTGAACAGATCAACACGAACTATCTTTTGCAAAGAAATAAGTAAAGGAGCATGATAAGGTTCATTGCCGTGTGAACAAGTAATTTATTGCTGGAATTCTTGCAGCTGCATTTCCTTCAGTTCAACCTACTACTTTCCAATCTGAAGGTCGTTTCTCTCTTACCACGTCCCATGTTCAAATAATCGCGTATTGTTTCTTGTCCTTCGTCAGTGCTATTCCTACCGAACACGCACTGTGGCATATTCAAATGAAACCTGTAATGCTAATCCCACGAAAATGTCGAGAGCGAACATTTAAGAAAAGTGCTAGCGAAACTCCACTTGCATGCCTAAAATCAGCGTTTAATTTGGACCTAAGAGCAGTTCTTGAATTTGAGGCAACAAAAAAAGTAAAAATACGTTGCCGTGTGTTATGAGCGAAATAGAATCTTGACCAGAACTGTTCAACAGAAACACCCAATACTGATGTAGTGTCAATCTAATGAATGAAATCCCCTTTCCATCCGTCTTACCAGCGATATGGGAAACTGGAACAACTGCTTGGATTATAAAACACGCCTGTGACTCAGTCGACACTGATATCAACGATATTTATTTATTTTTTTACGCATTTTGACGAATACTTCCATTGGCTTGAACCACAAGTTAACAAAAATTACAGAGAAGCTCGTTTTATCTAAAAGCAGGGAGTTGTGTCCATTTATCCTTTTGAGTTCTTATGACCAAAGACACAAGTTACCAGAACACCCCGTAAAAATACATTTTGTATTTTCCCTGTAATATGGCATGGTGTATGTTATGTCGA
Organism: Parhyale hawaiensis; assembly: GCA_001587735.2. Taxonomy (NCBI): domain Eukaryota; kingdom Metazoa; phylum Arthropoda; class Malacostraca; order Amphipoda; family Hyalidae; genus Parhyale; species Parhyale hawaiensis. The sequence goes on from LQNS02278083.1 coordinate 15,894,996, forward strand.
TCTTGCTATTTAATTCCGATGACCTGCCTTACAAATTAGCACTACACCATTCTGAAGGCCACGGTGAATATAGTACGGTAAATAAATACATCAAGGTCACGCTTGTGCCCATCCAACTTTTGAATTCCAGTGGTCTGTTTCACAAGTACCTACGTAGAATACCACAGGGAAGTCAGTGTTGTACGTAGTAGCTGCCTGCACGTGTAACAGTTGCTGCTGTCCCACTTTTAAATTCCGACAACCTGCGTCTGGAATTAACAGAACACCACAGGGAAATCCATGTTGGAAACAGTGCAGTAATACGACAAGCTGATGGTGGTGGCCGTGTTGGTGTATCGAGTGGTTACCGTGGTGCTTGTCGACACGGTGTGCCAAATGGTGTACACCCCGCCAACAAGTCGAGGATCTCCTCCCTCGTTTCTACCCTCAACGTCATCGTCCAGACTGCCGTCGAGCTCGGAATCTCTGCAAAAACATCCGTGTATAATGTTCTAATATCCGTTACATCCGTTTGATTACAATTGGAACTTGTACTGATATTTACTAGTACTTATCTGATATTTAAATAGGAGGTTGATGATGTACTCAAATAGTTACCAACTGTAAACAAATCGTCATTGCCTGTTCATTCTGTCTCCTCCTGTAATCCCGATTCATCTTTCTCTCATTTCTTACAATTGCCACTAACTTTTCTCCTACTATACTATGTTTTTGTCGTGTTTGTCTGTCTGTTAGTGTGTTAATCTGTTTGTCTGTCAGTAAGATTACTCAAAAACTTATGTACGGATCTTTATGAAATTTACAGAGATTGTTAGGCATGTTAACGGTAACAGATGATTAACTTTTAGTGAAAATCCGTTAATCTGTCTCTTTGTCTTTCTGCCTATCTTTTTTTAAGGCCATAGCTCTAAATGTTAGGGACGGATTTTCATGTAATCTGCATGAGTTGTTAGGTATATTACGTTAGTTCGTTTGTTTGTCGCTATGTTTGAGTTTTATACTTGTTAGCACAATAACTACGAAAGTTATGGATCGATCTTTATGAAATTTACAGGAGTTGTGAGTAATGCTAAAAGAAATAAATGATTAAAATTTTAGTGATGCTCGGTTGGTTTGTTTGTGTGCTTAGCTTATGTTTGACATAATGTTTGTTAGCAGCATAACTCAAAAGTTATGAACGGATCTTCATGAAAATTACAGGAATTGTTAAAACGATTAAAAAGCACAAATGATTAGATTTTGGTATTGACACAAAAAAATCATGGTTTCAGAACCAATTTAAATTTTTTGTTACCGTTACCTTGCTTTGTATGTGCTCTAAAAGTGCTCTCTAGTTTTCAATTTTTCTTCACTCCACTTGCATCAATTCACTTATTTTACACAGTCAGTAGACTTTGTTTTCAACTTTTCGCAAATGAGTCACGTGAAGTTTTGCTTATCATCCCCTATTTCATCACCTACTGCAAACAAAACATTATACCCGATAACTTAAACTTAAGGAAATTCGGACACTACGAGCCTAGCCATATATGCATTACATTAACAATGCCGTCTTTAATATTATTCTCAATATTTTTTTCTTCATAAAAAAACGGGTCCAGTGTGTTGGATGAGTTTGGGGTTAAAAGTTGCTAGACGATGAATCTTGACTCATTTGCAGCGAAACTGTAGAATGTAAAATCCTGTACAATGTGGTTGCTATTGTATGATATTCCTGTGTTATTTTTAGTGATGAAATTGTGAGCAGGTATAGGCTGAGTGTATTTATCTATTTCCCCTGAGTGTGGCCTTCTCTTTAAGTGACTGGTCTCCTTAGTCTGTGTAATATTGTTTTTTTCCTGTACTTTTAAACGTATTTGCGAACCTTTTTTGATACTGAATAAATATTCTTCCTAATTATTATCCTGTTCTATTTTTTCAACCTTTTCCGTGCAGTAGATGTCAAACCGTTTTGCATTTCGATATTGCGCGTCGTTAACCAGACTCTAGACACTCGTGCATGCTCCCTGCAGACCGATTTCTCTTGCTTCAACCTTACGTTGCTTTCTGCCTTAACACAAGTTAGATTTGGTATCTGACCCACTGCAGGAATTATTGAGTACCTTTTTATCAACACATTAATTTTGCACTTTCTTAACTTGAACGTCAGATGTGTGGCTAATAAAACAAACTTATATACTCACTCCGATTGCGCCTCCAACTGTACATCCTGTATAACGTTTCGTTTCTTCCTCCCATTGCAGAGAACGTTTTCAGTGTAACCTGACAAACAGGTAACGTACACCGTACTTGTCTGAAGACTAACTCCTGTTCTTGTTATTGTTCTGTAAGACCCAAAGAAACCTCGCTCGTCTCGGTTAGCTGAAGAGTCCTTGATTTGCCCGGAGGTTGGTGACTTTTCATCTCCATCTTCCACCGCAGTAGCCGCAGTCTGTGCCGCCGCGACACTCACGGCCAGCGAAGCTAGGGCCATCAGCAGAAGATACCGCGCCATGATTTTCTGCAATACAGAATATAAATGCAGTAGTGAATTTGTAAATGGAAAAAATAAATTTTTGAATGGAAAAAAAAAATTAATGGGGATTCACCGCACGGGAGCATCTCTGTTCCTCCAGCCGCCACTGTGACAACGAGGGAACACTGAGAAATATGTGGTCCATAACAAGCACACCTCCCATGGCACCGATACACGCACAAAACTTAACGATTGAGACAGAGGACTACAAAGCCAAAACTTGTAGAGCAATCCCGTACGGTTTCGTCTCAACTGCCTTGGTTTTCTTTTCTCTTGTTTAAGATTTAGTCATCTGCACTCTCTCTTTTGATGTGATTTACGACAAAGTAATATTGTACAATACTTTCAAATCGTCTCTTCTTCAGTTCTTCATATTGAGGACCTCCAAATAATTTAGTTAGAGGCATATTCTATTAGTTAAGTTCACGACAGCAGCACCTTATCTGGATTTACATTATAAAAAAAATTGAAAACGTGGAATTTGGATGCCTCTTACTTTTATCTGCCTCATAACTTTCTTTTCTACTGATTATAAGGCTTTACCAAATGTAAAGCCAAATTAAGCTTCAACAGTGTGGCATGATAATTTAAAAGCATTCGGCTTTAATTTACGTATAGATAGCGATCTCTGTGAAGACTAAACCCAGCATGTTATAGGAGTGTTGTTCAATTGAACTCTTGACATTAGAGGCGGTTGTAGCCACAACCCCAGGGGCGTGTTGTATACACCATTACTGGGTTACCGGTGCTACATCGGCGACCCTGCCGCTCGCAAATTGAGCCGCAATTAAAACCCCAAAAAGAGGTAATGACGATTGCGACGCTTGTTATGGTGAAGGACGAAGCCGTTCAGAAACATCTATTCCAAATGCTACGCATAAAAAAAAAATCATACGTATGAACAACGAGTAAACATAGTGAGCCAAAGTGTAAATAGTTCACTTATTTCGAGCGTCTGTTGATTGAATTGCATTTGAAGAAAAAATTTGATCACTGTTGAGCTTGCACAGCTCGTTGATAAATGGCGCTCTCGCAACTAAATTTTGGGTTACGGTTACAATGTTTCAGATTGCAGTAGCCCAACTGGTGGTGATTACAACACAGCTCAGGGTTATTTGTGCTACACCTGTGTCGCTAACCACCCAAATCTCATCACAACCGCTAACCTATTCCGGTAAAAAGAATAATAACAAATTTGCTTGTTTCATGTCTGATCCTGACAACCGTTTTTCAGGTAACGATAAAAGTCATTTAACCTAACCCCATAATCACTCATCCAAACCGGGAAATCCGCAGCCCAACTACGAAGATAGTGACTGCAAGCTTGCAAAATAAATGGAACAAACTGAATATAGAATTAAGGAACATCAGATTTTTTCAGTACGTGGAGTTTGCGTTGCAGTATGACGCCAACCATTAGACGTCACAGTTTTTTAATGGGTATGATTTTAAACTTGCAACCATCAGTTATCTATGGTGTCTCCAATGCATCAGACTGCAACAAACCTCATCTCACCTGTACAGCGACTTGCCCAATGAAGTGTCAGTTTTACTTCACTTTGTATTTAAACTAAGGGCTCCGGCAGCGAGTGTTGTAATTTTGAATGCAAAATAATGACCTGTTTTCAGGAAGTTTTCTAAGGAAAGTCCTAACCCTTAACTCCTAAAAGAGAACGTGTCCGTGCTGCAGGCAATGTACACCAATACATGAGACCGGCTTTTCAGTACCATAACATCAGGGGGGAAAATAACTTAGAATTCAAGGTGGTGTGGTAAATGTTCTACGCTTTGCTAAATCGATTTACTGGCTATAACGTCACTTGTGCTATGAGACTCAGTCACATATACATATTTCTTGTGTAACAACTACTTTTTCGCATTAAAGTAGGTTTTGTTCTTTACCATGGACTTAGTGTAACATGCATATAATATTTACCTCCTTCAAAGGGGGACGTTATATTTTCGTCGAGTTTGTCTGTATGTCTTTTGGTCTCTAAAATGACTGAAAAAGTTATTGACAAATCGTGCATTACGAAATTTACAGGGATTGATCAATGTTGGGTTTATTGGGAGTAACAAATAATTAACTTNCACCGTACTTGTCTGAAGACTAACTCCTGTTCTTGTTATTGTTCTGTAAGACCCAAAGAAACCTCGCTCGTCTCGGTTAGCTGAAGAGTCCTTGATCTGCCCGGAGTTTGGTGACTTTTCATCTCCACCTTCCACCGCAGGACCCTCAGTCTGCGCCGCCGCGATGCTCAGGGCCAGAGAAGCTAAGGCCATCAGCAGAAGATACCGCGCCATGATTTTCTGCAATACAGAAAAAATGGGAATTTTCCGCACACGAGCATCTCTGTTACTCCAGCCGCCACTGTGAAAATGAGCGAATACTGAGAAATATGTTGTCCCATAACCAACACGCCTCCCCGTGCACCGACACACACACAAAAAAGAACTTAACGATTGAAACAGAGGACTGCAAATTGAATCCATTTCCAAAATTTGTAGGGCAGTCCCGTACGGTTTCGTCTCAATTGCCTTGGTTTTCTTTTCGTTTGTTTAAAATTTAGTCATCTGCACTCTCTCTTTTGATAGGATTTAAGACAAAGTAATATTGTACAATACTGTCACATCGTCTCTCCTTCGGTTCTTCATAGGAAGGACCTTCAAAATTTAGATAGAGGCATATTCTATCAATTAAGTTCACGACAGCACCACCTTATCTAGATTTACGTAATGAAAACAGTTTGAAAACGTGGAAATTGGATGTCACTTATTTTCATCAGCCTCATAACTTTTTTTCGACTGATTGTAAGGCACTTTCGATGTACATCTGTAAAAACTAAATGTAAGCCTAATTCAGCTTTAAAATTACGGCATGCTAATTTAAAAGCATTCGGCATTAATTTACATATAGACAGCGACCTCTGTGAAGACTGAACCCAGCATGTTATAGGTGTGTTGTTCACTTGTACTCTTGACATTAGAAGCGGTTGCAGCCACAACCCCAGGTGCGTATTGTATACACCATTTCTTGGTTACAGGTGCTACATCGGCGACTCTGCCGCTCACAATTTGAGCCGCGATCAAAACCCTAAAAAGAGGTAACGACGATTGCGACACGGGTTATGGTTAAGTACGAAGCCGTTCAGAAACGTCTATTTCAAATACTACGCTCAAAAATATCATACATATGAATGCCGAGTAAACTCAGTAGCACAAAGTAAGTAAATAAGTTCGCTTACTTCGAGCGTTTGTAGACGGAATTACAATTACCGAAAAAATTTATTCATTGTTGAACTTGCACCGCTCGCTGATAAAGGGCGCTCTCGCAACCACATTTTGGGTTACGGTTACTATGTTTCAGGTTGCGGTAGCCCAACTGATCGTGATTACAACACCGCCCAGGATTATTTGTGCTGCACCTGTGTCAACCACCACCCAAATCTCATCACAATCGTTAACCTATCGCATAAGAAACTTTAGCACTCTGAGAGCGCATACCTCCGCCAAGCCAGACAAAATAACTAAAAATTAAAATTTATTCTGAAACCATGATTATCTTTGTATCATCACGAAACTCTAATCATTTGTGCCTTGCCTTCTGATAGTATTAACAGTTACTGTAAGTTTCTTGAAGATCCGTTCATGACTTTTTGAGTGATGCTGCTAACAAACATCACCTACGGCAAACATATAGGTAAGTCAAACATACAAACGGACCAACCAATCATCACCAAAATTTAATCATTTCTGTCTTTTAATTTTAATAACAATTCCTGTAAATTCATAAAGATCCGCACGTAACTTTTTGAGTTATTGGATTAACAAGCATAAAATCAAACACAGCGACAAACGATCCGAAGTAAAAGATCATCACACAAATTTGGTCATTTACTCTTCGTAATATACCTAACAACTCATGGAGCCTAAATTTCATGAACAACCGTTAATAACTTTTTGAGTTATGGTTCTCAGAAAAAAATAGATAAACAAACAGAGAGATGAGCGCATTTTTATCAAAAGACAATTATCAATTACTGTTAACATGCCTAACAATCCCTGGAAATTTCGTTGAAATCTGTCCATAACTTTTTGAGTGATCTTGGTGACAAACAGAATAACAGACAGATAAAGAGAATAACAGACAGACGAATTCGATGAAAGCATAACCTCGTTGGTGGAGGTAATAATCTCACTTCACCCACCATCAAAATCTCATCACAATCGGTAACCTATCATATAAAAAATAATCTTAGATCACCTCTCATCCAAATCTCATTACAATCGCTAACCTAACCCCTTAAAAAAAAATTGTGTGCTACGTTTCTGATCCTAACAATCGTTTTCCAGGTAACGATTAAGGTAATTTAAACTCATCATTAATCACTCATCCAAACTGGGAAATCCGCAGCCCAAATTCGAAGATTGTGTCTGCAAGTTTTCCAAATAAATAGAATAAGCCGAACGTAGAATTAAGGAACATCAGATTTTTACAGTACGTGGAGTTTGCGTTGCAGTATGACGCCAACCATTAGACATCACAGTTTTTAATGGGTATGATTTTGAACTTGCAACCATCAGTTATCTATGGTGTCTCCAATGCATCAGACTGCAACAAACCTCATCTCACCTGTACACCGACTTGCCCAATGAAGGGTCAGTTTTACTTCCCTTGGTATTTAAGCTAAGGGCTTCGGCAGCGAGTGTTGTAATTTTGAATGCAAAATAATGACCTGTTTTCAGGAAGTTTTCTAAGGAAAGTCCTAACCTTTAACTCCTAAAAGAGAACGTGTCCGTGCTGCAGGCAATGTACACCAATACATGAGACAGGCTTTTCAGTACCATAACATCAGGGGGGAAAATAACTTAGAATTCAAGGTGGTGTGGTAAATGTTCTACGCTTTGCTAAATCGATTTACTGTCTATAACGTCACTTGTGCTATGAGACTCAGTCACATATACGTATTTCTTGTGTAACAACTACTTTTTCGCATTAAAGTAGGTTTGGTTCTTTACCATGGACTTAGTGTAACATGCATATAATAGTTACCTCCTTCAAAGGGGGATGTTATATTTTCGTCGAGTTTGTCTGTATGTCTTTTGGTCTCTAAAATGACTGAAAAAGTTATTGACAAATCGTGCATTACGAAATTTACAGGGATTGATCAATGTTGGGTTTATTGGGAGTAACAAATAAT
>LQNS02278083.1:15904501-15916770 GCA_001587735.2 Parhyale hawaiensis
TACTCTTTGTTATATACCTAACAACTCATGTAAATTTCATCAAAATCCATTCATAACTTTTTGAGTTATGGCATCGAGAAAAATGACGCAGACAAACAAACAAACAAACGGATGGACATATCTTCACCAAAAGTTAATCATCTTTTCCTCCTAACATACCTAACAATCCCTGTAAATTTCATCCAAATCGGTTCATAGCTTTTTGAGTTATCCTGGTGACAGACAAATAGGCAAAAAGACAGACAAAGAGACAGACAAAGACGACGAAAACATAACCTCCTTGGCGGAGGTAATAATGAAAAAAAGCAGCGAAGCTTAAGTTGTAAGAACCTGCAAGAAACTTTATGCTTGACACTTGTCTAAATTTCGTCTTCTACTTTCAACAAAATTTTAATATATAACGCTTTCCCATTATGAAAAAACTCTAATAGATAGAGTTTAATTCTGCTGTAAATTACCCAGGCTAAGGCAGTTGTAGGATACCCTTCATTATTACCCATTAGTTATTTTTCCCTTTGTAGCCCGAGTGCGTTGAAGGAGTAAATATATTTTACAGTTTTTACTTTTTCTTATTACCGCCTAAGAACGTTGCAAGAATGAATGTGCCTATTTCATTTATTTTTCTACTGTCTTTTTTTGTGAAATCCGGAAGCTGCAAGTAACATACGTTTTCCAATTTTTATCGTTCCTTTCATCGAAGCCCAAGAATGTCACATGAATTCATACATGCTAATTTGTTTTTCACTTCACGAAAGTCGCTGAAAGTTATATGACACATGATTTCTATGTTTTAATTTCCTTTATCTCCTGATTTTTTCAGCTTTACGATCGCTACAGACGACAGTCTTTTGTTCTATGTTTTTACTTCAGTTGCGAATGCTTTGTTGTGTCTGTGTGAGCTACAAAAAAGTGCATCGCTTTCTGCAAGAGTTACTCAATAATTTAAAAAGACAAAATCTTTACTTGTGCTGGATTTAATTGTAAGTCCAGCTTAATTGACGGCTACTATTTTAGCGAATCTTCTGATAGGCACACAGATATTAGGTTTACATGGAAAGAATGAAACAGTCGAACGATGTGAAGTGAAACAGTTTGAGAAAAGATAATCGTCTGCAGCGGGGTTGCGTATGTTAGAGAAATTTTATTTTTTTACTTGATTTTTTCTGCTATTTGATAAAACTTGAGGAATTTAAGAATCCAACTACTTATCTATTTATGCCTTTTCAATTATCTAGTCCTATTGTAAATGTCCTCACAATGTGAGAATAATCTTCGTATCCTACTTGTTATATATATATATTGTTTGCTTCATCTCGTAGGCTATATACTGTACTGTAGAGTTACCGAGACACCGACGCATTGTTCGCTTTCATTTTTATATACACTGTATCTAGTCACAGAAAAAAAGAGACTATATCCTTTAGCTATCTTTGTCAGTAGTGTATAATGTACTGAGATACTACTTTTTGAGGGTAGGTTCCCCTCGCGCAGCCGGGTCATCGCGCCGCCCCTTCCGGTTTCCCAGGCCCCGCCCACTCCGGTTAGCGCCCCCCCTGATCCCCGCTAAACCGCTAGTGCATTGGCCGGCATAAACCGGAAGCTCACGCGCGAGGGGAGCCGCGAGGGTAGGTTACCCTCAAAAAGTAGTATCTCAGTACATTATACACTACTTTTGTCTAGAACGAATTTTTGTTCTGCGTATGACTTCCTATGGTTGGACTGCACAAAATATATTTATTATTTGAAATTTGGTTTGGTCTCATATTTTTGCTCCACGTCGACCTAGAGTTTAGCCCCTAGCTGTTGTCCTGGAGTGTGGTTGACGGATTACATCTGTTACCCAAACTCCAGAACAAACCATACCCTGCGTGCGGGAGACTCGCACATTTTAACTTCAAACTATCATTTATTTCCTCGGAGACTTTTTGAGAACTGCCCCACAGCTAGGGACCATGTCTACATTTACATTTTAAAACCACCCATCTTCATTTATTGCAAAATGCTCATCATCAGCCTCATACACCACCTCTTCTTGAAAATTCAGTTTCCGGTTAACAAATCAATAGCCGCTACAACATTAAATAGATATGGATAACACCGCATATCAATTTCCAGAAAATATGAAAAATTCTCCAGAAAACTTGAGCAATCAAACCTAAACTTTCTGACCGGCTGCAAAGCCAAACAAGTTACTCCAAAATTCCTTTGCTTCCGTTTGTACTGACAGTCCCTTTAGATCAGCCAAATGTTTAAGTCATAGCAATCGAAGCTCCTAGACCTAGAAATTCAAACTCAACATGACAAAATTACCAACCATACAATTCTGCTAACCACTACTCGTCTCGATTAAAAATTCGGTTTCATTTCTCGACTACCTCTGTTTAGTTCATTGTTTTGTCTCGCTTCTACCCCTGGATTTCCCCACAGTAGTATTTGAACTGTTTTGATCTGAAACAGATTAATATACAAATTAACCGAAAAGATATTAGTAATTTGGGTTAACATGACTATTTCACTCTACTTGTGATGTAAAAAAACAAGCGCTATTCAAAAAAGAGTAATCATTTGTTACACATATATAGTACACACTTCATTTTTATCTTCTAATAAATTATTCACGTTGTTGGGAGTGCAAGGACATACTAACAGTTTCGTATGGTTGCCAGGCGTAGAAAAGGTTGAAAACTACGGCGCTATGGAAGTGCAGTGAGAGATTAGCAAACTGACTCTTGGCAGTAACTATATCTCCTATTTATCGTGCCACCAGATCTTCAAAATTTTAGAATTAGAGCAAAAAGGAAACTTCGTCAGGTGTATCCAATAAATGCTTCGTATTACTTTTCAACATTACCGTTTGACTGCCTGTTTTTTTGTGGACATTGCGAGGATTAATGCTGACCAAATCGTTATCTTTATGCGTAGGTCAGTTAATTTTTTCTGATTTTCAGTCGCGGCCATCAAATAGAATGAAATCATAATAAAAAAAAAAATGGTTTCAGACCCAGCCTGATGCTGAGTTTTGCCCTCGAGAAAATTCCATCCACCAAAATGAATTGCAATTCACGAAAATTACCAGGGAGCGATAGAACAAATTTGTGAGAGTTCGTCACTCTGAATCTGAATCCGAGTTTATAAAGTACACATTCTTAGCTATAGAGAACAGAATAATAATAATCTGGACTGGAATAGCATAACGTTTCTTACTGCCTCGAAAGCAGTTTATCCTCGCAATTGTTCATAGGATATTGTAAGGCGTCCTCAATAGGCCAATGCCAAATCCACTATAAAATGCTACACAGTTGTTCAGTTGTTGGTTGGTTGCATGCAATCTTGCTTGTTCCTTCTTTGATCCTCTCTCCGTCACGCTGATAAAGATTTACATGAGCGAAAATTGATCAACTGAATAACAAGATGAGATACCAATAAATTTCAGCCCTGAATTATGATAGCGAATATAGTTTCTGGAATATATATTCGCAAATCGAAATGTTACAATTTCTGGAGCCCGCTTCGTTTTGAAACGTAACTCGGTAACTCCCTGATACGATTGTCTCCCGCGAACAAAGTGTGCGAGGTAGCCTAATGTTTTCGTTGATGATTTAAGCATATTTGTATATTTGTCTGTCCACCCAAAAAGTGGTAGAAGGAGTTGACCTTGATGTGACCCATGCCAAAGAACTAGTCCTAGCTGGCCATAAAAATAACGGCGTTGAATTTTGCAGTATTCATAAGAGAAATTAGGATTAGCTATCCATTAGTTGAATTTGTTCCCACCGCGGGTGATGGTCATACGCCACGAAGAGTTTTAGTTCTTCATTTGAGCGTGGCAAATAGGAGGTGGTATCCAAGGAGGTTCTAATAGAGAGGAGTGCACCTTCTCTATTCATCCTACGGGAGCGTTGCGAGTAAACTTTTCCCTTAAACTGGCTGAGTGGCTTATCCAATCGGAGAGCGGCATTGCCTACGTGAGGCATCGCCTCACGTAGGAATGAGTTCTGAACTCAAATTTTTGCAGCCATTAACCATCGACAAAATTCCGAGCTGATGGAACTATGTAAAGGAAACTTGTATCCTGTATACCAGCTTATGATGAAAGTAACAGGGTGAACAGTGGGATATAAATCTTCAAACACGATTGTCATGCAAAAATATTGAAGAACTGCCTTTCTGTATCTTCCTATTGATATACACGACTGGTGACGGTGAAGTCGGTCAAATTCTAGAGGTTTGCGGTCGAAGTCAGTGCACTGTTTCGGTACACAAATGAGCAGGTCCCTTCCGAACGCGCATGACCTCCCATTGAAGCTCCTTGGTGGTATCTTTGATCTTTAATAGTGTTTTAGAAACTGTCGGGTATAAGCTATATCGCATATTTTTTTCTTAGCAGTTAGTAAGGCGCATTAATGGCTGGAGTCTTCTTTACCATCGTACATAATCCACTTCGCTTATGCTTTCCTTAGCTGAATTTCTTAGTGGTAGTTGAAACTCACGCTGATCGGACGAAAATATTTTCAATTCATGTTGCTGCCGAATTTCGATTGCGAAGGTTCAACTATCTGCTGGTATTTAAGATACAGTAAGCACTATGTATTTTCGGTTAATTCTTTTTTCCAAACTGATATTCACGCCTTCATTTGCAAGAGAGATATTTTGGTCTCGCAATTTCATGACAACTCTTGTTTCTTTAAGAGAAATCAAGCCAGCAGGTATGAGGCCGATTTTGCACGAAATTCTGTTCCGCAAGCAAGAGCAATAACGAGCTTGATTACAAAATCGTTGCTGTCGTTTTTGACGGCTGGGTACTCCAGTCTAAACATAAATTCGTAACAAGACATAAAATTGTGCACAGTAGAGGAGTAACTGTACAGCGGAAACCTTTGGGATTATCTAATGTGGCCACTGGAACGCGCCTCTTGTAGACTTCAACACTTTACGGCTCTGAGTAACAGATAAGTCACACTGAAAGCACGAGCGTCAAATAACAAATAGGAGCCACTTGGCTGGGACCGTTCCATTGAGATTAGTTAATCTCATTCCTTTACACTCGTCCAAGACTTCACTGAGAAGTGTTTGTTTCGATACATTGGATTAAGTTCCAGGCTCTAATCCCAAGTTAATTACCCATAAGTTAACGGCAATTAATTTGCAATTATGCCTGAAACTCGATCCAAAGTAGTGAAACCAACGCTCCAGAGTATATTTAATAATAATAAGTTGAAACTAAAGAGAATATAGTTACTTCTGACAGAACTACCCCAAACGATGACACCTGTAGCAAGATCGACTTCAAAATACTATATTAGTGACTGTTCTGGTAAAATTTTGAACCTGAATTATAATTACATGGAACTCTCGACTTTTACGTGTCTCGAAATTTACGACTCTCCAATTTTACGATTTTAATTTTGTGGACCTATCTAAAATTTTAAGAAATATGCTAACAACCGAATATTACGATTTGTCCTTCCATCCGGTATTCTAAAAGTTGTCGTTGCTAAAAAAAATCTATTATTTAGCATCAAGTTCTTTTATTTTATATATACATAGTATGTATTTATATGTATTTCCTTTACACTATTGTAGAGTAACGAAAAAGTTGTTTCTACTAACTTGAAATACAATATTTTTTGCTAAGCCATTGCGATCTAATCTCGACTTATAAGAACGTATCTCGAGTATTACGATTTCATTCGGACTGCATCTCTTGTAAAAATCGAGAGTTACAGGTATTCTCTGTGTCAAATCCTCAGCACTTCAACACTCATTATCTAGTCTACAATCTAGGTCAAAACCATTTCTTCAAATGGTCGTGTAGTTTTTTCAGTGCATAGACATCTGCATGACAGTTAATAATTAGCGTAATGCAGTATGTAATTAATCGCATCTATATGACTGTTGAAAATCAATTTTTTTTTATTTAATTAATAGGGACCTATGTGACAGTTCTACACTGTTAAGCATGGAATGATTAGGAGTTTTAAGGTTTTAGTGATAAAGGAAAAAAGACAAGATAGTAAAATGAATCTTTGAATACACCATAGTGTATTCAAAACTTTATTTAAGCAACAAATATCTCCGCTAACATACATTTGGATCAGAAGAATCTCTAGGCTGTATAAGATGAGAAGCGTTACTAGCTAACATGTATCCATGTTCCCGGTTTTAATAAAATGAATCGCAGCTTTGGTATGGTAACAATGATCACAGTATGTCTATGTACACATCACTGCAGTAAACACAAATGTATTCACAACATTAACAGGTCCCGAAAAGAGTACTTCTGTTTAAAATGTTTGTAAAATTCTTGAAATGGATATGTTTTCGAATAACTGTAAATTCAATTCAACAATGCCATTCATATGGAAGCTCATATAGCGCCTCATTCTGCGGAAAATATCCGTCCTTAATTAGAGCGTTTGTATTCGACACGTCACGAGTTAGCAGAACACCGATTAAACGCTCATTAATGAGATGTACAACTTAGGACAAGGTGAAGGCCGTGTCCATCCTATTAATTAGTTCCTCTGACCTGCCCCATATAATAGCCTTATGCCGTCTATAGAGAAGTTCGTTTTGAATATACCAAGATAACAGTTAACTTATGAGTGCCAGTGGCTTGAGTCACGAGCTAGCAGGCTACCACAGGGAAATCCACATTTGAAGCAGAGCAGTAATATGACAAGCTGATGGTGGTGGCCGAGTTTGTGTATCGAGTGGTTACCGTGGTGCTTGTCGACACGGTGTGCCAGATTATATGCTCTCCGCCAGCAAGTCGAGGATCTTCTTCATCATTTTTGCTCCCTACGTCATCGTCCAGACTGCCATCGAGCTCGGAGTCTCTGTGAAAATATCCGCGAATAATTCTTTAACGTCCATTAGAGCCGCTCATTGGTCACATTTCGAACAGAGTTTCTCTAAAATCATTAACTCAAATATAAACAAACTGTAAGCAAACGGTCACTGCCCGTCATTCTCCCTCCTCCCAAGGATGCTACACAAGGTTAACCCACGAGGCGGGGCCAAGCTGCGGTGCACCATGGGTAATGAGGCGTGTTACGTTACAAACTTCATGTACGGCAATACGCTACTATTTTATATTAATTTGTTTCTCTATCATTTCATTTGCTCCTCCAGAGTGTCCTACGTGTCCGACAATCTTTACAGTTGCACAAAAATACATGTCAAAGTATCTACTAACTTTTAGTTTTCTGAAGGATAAAATTTTATCGTTATAATTTTGGAGAGTGTATGTAAAATGTTGCCCTAAGCTGTGCCGGCGCGTACGGGTCGTTAACAGATCCTCCGCTCTTAATTGTGAAAACTACCGCATCATTGGAAAAAATAGTATGGATTTAACATTCTTCAGCTTCAACAACATCGGTCCGAAAGACAGTTTAGGTATGTAGAATACTGTTAGGCATTTTTTTTTTTTTTTGCAAGTTGGTTAATGCGAGTCGCACGCGACCTAGCTTACTGTTATGGCCTACTGACTGCTGTTAGGCGCGCACCGTATAATAGCTAGCTGATGTTTTCTTTTTTTATAATTTTACCGAGCAATTCTATGGCCTATGTGTATTATATATAGACTTTTGCTTTAATATTACTTTGCCGGAATGAAGGTAATATTTTTTGTCCCCTAATGTTTTTCTTAATTATCTTGTTAAAAAGTTCTTCTATCTCGGCGTTCAATCGCTCGCATCTGAGCAAATATTTGTTGCAGCAGTTTGAAATTACATAAGATTGCAGATCATTGGTAAAATACCGCAATAAAACATTGCGGTATTCACTCATATAAATCCATCTTTAGAATGTCATATTGCTCGCGATAAAACTCACTTGATTTATTGCATTTTTAAGACGATAAACTTGGCCCTAAAGTGCTTCTGACACATACGGGTATTTGCCGGTTGAATTTATCTGCTCTTTTACAAGCCTTTTAACCAACGTTCTTTCAAAATTTTATGCTTCAGAGAGCTAAAAAGAAAAGTTCGTAGATACTTTGATACATAATTTTGTGCAACTATAAAGATTGTAAGACATGTAGGACACTCTGGAGGCCCAAATGAAATGATGAAGAAACAATGCCAAATAGCTACTGATATACGTACCAGGTTTTTATGACGTCACAAGCCCATTTCCCATGATGCAGTGCAGCTTGGCTCCGCCCCGTGGGTTAGCCTGTTGCGTCTCATAATCCTTGGTGTAGTCTCATCATCCTTGCCCTCCTCCTATAATTCCCGTTTCTTTTGTTCCTCTTGCTACTCCCCTCTCCCCAACTATTGTCTGTTTTCTATTCTTCTCTACTACACTTACAGATATTTCATTCATGTTATACAGTCAACAGATATTTTCAGCTCTTCGCAATCGCTGCATCTGAATCTGTAGCTTTTCATACCACTATATAATCACCTACTGCTTACAAAAGAACATGAATCTGATACTACAACCTAATTGAATTCTGTCACTTAAGAGTTTAGCTCCATACATACGTTAACAACGCTAACTTATATATTAGCTATTTTCACTATGCTCTGAATCATAAAATATGAAATGGGCCTAGAAGTTAGGATGAGTGCGGAGCTACTTTTTTTTTATTGCTTGTGGACGAGATTAACTCATCCCTAGTGCAATATTTGATCCAATACAGTGCACAACTTGGTAGACATTTTACTTCTTCGTCATTTAGTCATGATAGCGTTAGATATGTAATTTAAATTAAATAAATTTTTTGTAACTATTCTTTCTGGATGTTGTTGTAGTTGTTAAGTATATTTCAAATTACGCTTAAAATGGTCGTTAATGGCCAATAATTATGTGTACACTCATTCTCGCTGCAAGCCCATTTCTTCATCTTCAACGTACGTTTCGTTCTTTCCTGCCTCGACACTTGGTAAATGTGGCATCTGACCCACAGCAGCAGATACTGAGTACCTCTTTCACTAATACATTAATTTTGCCATGGCTTAAGTTGCACTGCAGGGGTGTGCCGCAATCAGCATTTTTGGGTTACCGGTGCTACACCGCGTAACACCGGTGACCCAGCCAGTCGCAACCCGTGTCGCAATCATAGCTCAAATGACGACTGCGACAAGGGTTACGGCTGTGTATTTCACCAGGCACAAACGACTATTTTGAAAAATGAGCCCTAAATTCATTCAAATACGTAACAAATAAACACCTTGCGCCAGAATAAGTAAATTAGATGAGGTACTTGGAACTTTCAATGAAAAAATTTTAAATTAAACGGAATTAAAAAATTATTGAGCTTTCTCCGATCGTCGCTAGGTGGCGGTCTCACAGGTTACGGGAACTTTTTTCCAGGTTGTAGTAGCCCGGATTTGGCGTGATTGCGACGCACCCCTAATTTGTTGCTACTAAAGCAAACTTTTATACTTACTCGGACTGCGCCTCCAATTGTACATCCTGTATAACGTTTCGTTTCTTCCTGCCATTGCAGAGAACGTTTCCGGCGGCACCTGACAAACAAGTAACGTACACCGTCCTTGTCTGAAGAATAACATCGGTTCTAGTTATAGTTCTGTAAAATCCGAAGAAATCTCTCCCGTCTCCGCCAGATAAAGACACCTGCTTCACGGGGATTGGTGGCTTTTCATCTCCATCTTCCACCGCAGTAGCCGCAGTCTGTGCCGCCGAGACACTCACGGCCAGCGAAGCTAGGACCAGCAGCAAAAGATACTGCGCCATGATTTTCTGCAACACGGAACATAAATACAGTTGTGAACATGTAAATGAAAAATACAAAGAGTTCCTGACCGTGAAATTTTTGATAAAAAAAATAATAATAGGGATCTCCGCATAGTAGCATTTCCGTCACACCAACTGCCTCAGCGAAAATACCTCTAAATTCGAAAGAATATTGTCCCATAATTTAGCCTACATGCATTCTTTTGCACTGAACGGGAAAATTTAAATAAGATAAGAACAACAAACTCGATCCATTTTTCAAAAATCTAGGGCATTTCCGCTTAGCCTTACTTCAATTGCCTCTCCTGTTCAAATTTAGTTATCTGTGATTTCTGTTTCCGTGCGATTTGAGATGAAATAGCATAATGCAGAACTGTCACATCATCTCTTTTTCAATTCTTCAGATTGTGGACTTTCAAAAATTATCTAGACGCACATTCCCTTAATGAAGTTCACGACACTAGGACTGAATCCGCTTTTAGATTGTGAATTTGTGATAAAGTTTGATAGCGTGGAGCCAGGACGTTTCTTAGTTTAATTATCCTCATCAATTTCCTTTCCAATTATTGTAAGGCGCATCTAATGTGATCGCATCAGCAGCATCCTATCACAGCCTAAATAGGATGGTTGTGATTGCAAGTTTGCAACATACATAACCTACGACGACGGAGAAGGAACGTCAGACGTTTGAGAACGTGAGGTTTACGTTGCAGTCTTACATTAGCCATTCCGATGTCTCTGCTATGGCAGAAGCTCTGCTTTGGAACCTATCACCATCAGGTCAGTTATGTATCTGTGGTGTCTCCAATTCATCAGAGCCTTCTGTCAGACAAAACTGTCGTACATATTTAGAACCACAACTTGAATTAACGTTGATCCTATAACCCGCCATGCAGTAACAGTGATTGTTGATAGTTGTTAGTGATTTTTGGGATTGATGACCATAAGGGTTTTGAGCGTCGGAGGACTCTGTTGTCACTCACGCCGTAACCCTGGTGTTGCTACGGATTCAAAACTCATCTCACCTGTACACCGACTTGCCCAATGGAGTCTCAGTTTTGCTTCAGTTAGTATTTAAGGTAAGGGCTCGGGTAACAAGTGTAGTATTTTTTGTAAATTTGGATGCAAAGCATTGCCTGTTTTCAGGAAGTTTTCCAAGGAAAGTTCTTACCTTTCAGTTCTACAAGAACGTGTCCGTGCTTGAGGCAGTTTACACCAATTCATGAGAATGGCCTTCGGTACAAAAGCATGAGGGGAAAATAACTTAGAATTCAAAGAGACGTAGGAAATGCTTTACGCTGTGCTGAATTGATTTATTTTCTATAACGTAACTTGTGTTATAACATTCAGTGACATCATGTTTTATTACGAGAACTTTCTCTCATTAACGCGAGTCTGGTTCTATACGAATTAGCATTACATGCGTATACATCCAAGGAGGTTATGTAGTTTTCGTCGTGTTTGTCTATATGTCTCTTTTTCACGAATCGTTATGAAATATCCACGGATTGTTAGGCATGTTAGGAAAAAAAATTCTTAACTTTTGGTGAAGATCCGCTCAATCGTTCGTTTCTTTGCCTACCGTTTTTTTCTGTGTCATAACTCAAAAATTTATGAGGCAATTTTTATGAAATTTGAAAGGTTGTTAGGGTAATTAAGAGTAAATGGACAGATTTTTAGTTGAACTGTGCTTCCGTTTGTTTGTTTGTTTATTTGTTTGTTTGTTTGTTTGTTTATTTCGAACATAGTTCTTAAGATTGTCAATTACAGAATTAAAAAGTTATGAAAAAATCTTCATAAAATTTGTAGGATTTGTTAAACATGTTAAAAGACACAAATAACCAATTTTGGCCCAGTTTGTCCGTTTGTGTTTGACTAATGTTTGTAAAAATGCTCGTCAGAAAATAGCTCAATAACTTACCGACCGATCTTCAAAAAAATTATGGAAGCTATTATTATTATTATTGAGAAACAACCAACTTTTGCCGATGATAAAGAAAAATCCCACTTTCAGGACTAATATGACTTTTTTGTTAGCATTGCATTAGTTAAAGGTGGTATGGGTTCTTAGTGTGCTCTACTAGTATTATATGCAAATATTATACATGTAAGGAGTGGTTTATTTTTGTTCTTCTACTGTTACAAAAGATTGTCACCCACACACATTATGCATACTAGTAATAATATTAATAACAATAAAAATGTAGCAAAGCTAATTTTGTAAGAACCTGCAAGAATCTCTACACTTTAAACTTGTCTATAAACTCTACTGCTTTTACTTTCAACAAACTTATAATACTTAACGTTTCCCATATACGAATAAACTCTAACAGAGTTCATAATTATATCTGCTGTAGATTACCTGTGCTTAAATAGTTGTTGGAAACTGTTGCGAATTTTTGCGTTATAGCGCGAAGGTGTTACAAGTGTATATACACTAGCGGGCAAAATAAGAGAACGATTTTCATTTTTTGAAAATAAAGGCTAACCATGTAGAGTAGGTTAATGAATCTTTTGATGGGGCCCTAAGGAATGTATTTAACATACTTCTACAAAATATCAGG
>LQNS02278083.1:15972000-15985856 GCA_001587735.2 Parhyale hawaiensis
CGAAACACCAAATTTGTTTCCCACTCTTCTGATAAAGGAACATTGGCCATCGTTACCCTGAGACTCTCAGGGTCGGCCTTGCAACAAGGGGCAAAGCAAATACAATAAACGTGCCATTTGTCTATCGCTGGGGACCGGAACCCCACCCGAATATAAATCGATCGCTGGGTGGCGCTCTCAAGCTGTAGCATGGAGCTGCCTGGAGTGCTTCTCTTGGCACCAAGTTCTTTCCGAACCGTTTATGGTGTTTCTGAATCAGGCGAAAATAAACTTAGTAACGTTTTTGTATTGTGAATAATCTCTTTTTGCTTTTGAGTCGTATATTGCATAGAGGTGGACCAGAGGTCTCATTTTTACTATGCGCGGATGCGGATTTTTACTCTGAATATCCGTGTATTGCGGATAGTTGAAACAAGTTTTGAAGAGACATCAATAGAAAAAATGATGATGAGTTTCTGCCACAGATATTGAAGTTAATGACTTTGAGTGCATGATATGCATTACGGTCACAAAAATTTCATGATTTTTATAAGAAAATAGGTCAATGTATATATATAACTTTAATTGCAGTCATATCGAAGTATGCAACTGACATAATTGCAATTTGGACCCGCCGTATTAATGATCGCAATTATGATCCCGAAGGTCCACTCAAACGGCAAACACTGTTCAGGAAATTGCGAACATTATCTTTTGATGCTGAGGACGCGACTAAAGAGAGCTTATATACAGCAGCATTGTGGGTTGAAAATGTGTGAAAACATTGTATGAGATGTACACTTTTCTTGTCGATGAAAATTATTCTTATGTTCAGCAAGGCTAATAGCGAACATTTGTTAAGGCATCTACAGTCGAGCTTACCGTATAGTATAGTTATGATATGAAAAGCCCTTCTATGTTGACAAAATTATATTTTACGTGATTATATAAAATTAAAAATCAAATATTTTTGCTTATAAAGCGTCTGTATCCAGAATTATTCCTAGAAAAGGCTAAGGTATTGGCCTATATAGTATTACGCTGATAACTTATCTTATAGAGATTGCATCATTGGACACTTCATGTCTGTCCTTTGCATTTCTTATCGTCAGTGACGTTTTACCTTTAAGACAGGTAAAAATTTTCATGTTAAGCTAAAAAATTAAATTTGTTAAAAATTAAGTCAAGTAAACGAGACACGTTGAATGTAGACACATAAAAGGATCATTATACTTGAAGTTAAATCCAATTCTTGATTGTTTGCAGAGTTATAGCCTCATTTCGTACATATGTTATTTCCTGATCGATGACGCCAAGAAAACCACACGCTCCTTATATCTATATTTAAATGACCTAAGTTATCCTTAACATCATTAATTAGCTAAAGAAAAATTGCACTGACGTAAATAAGAACACAATGAACGATGAAATCAATTCATGTGGTCCATATCTGTTGCAATTAAGAGAACTGCATCGAATATTGTCACTTTCATCGAATATTATCATTTTCAGTACATTTACTGCCATCACAAATTTAAATATTGATATTATTGAGCAAGTATAAATGCTTCCATGAAGTTGATTTACGACCGTAATGAACGTTATTGTTACATATTTCCGATATTTGATCCCGGTATGCAATCGCTATCTATTCATATTCTCACATCTGGACGGTTCCTGTTCGTCATACGAATAAATAAACAATATTTATAATCAAAAGTGGTGTACGGTAAAATAGATTTACTTAAGAAAGACTGCTAAAGTTTACGTATTTTTTATCATAGTCACAGTGCTGTTACGCCGCTCTTTAGGAGCGTTCTCCGGACAGTACGTATGATCCTTAGTTTGCATAATAATACATGAGCATAACTCATGTATTATCCCGTATACAACGGATATACACACCTAATGAGGTTTCTCCTGCCAGTGGTGGAAGTCAATTTGTGAATCCCTCGCTGTACTTCCCCTCGCCTCTGGCTGACGGTGTACTCCCCGCAGCGTAAATCCGTTGCCAGCGCTATAAGGGTCCGAGACTCGAACCCGGATTCCCAGCGTACGATGCAAGTTACTGTCATTCAGCCGCCGAGAAGTCACCGAGACACCAATATCGGCTGTAGAACTTGAGGCCACTTTCAATTCTGGTTGTGGCTAATCAGTAACTACAGTAGCTACATCATGAGGACTACTGTGACTACTGTGTGAGGACCAAGCTGTAAAACATGGCCCATAAGTCTTAGGGTGCGGAGTACGAGTTGGGGTCGGCCGGAGTCTAAGGATTTGAGGAGGAGAAGTAGGAGGATTAGAGAGGAGTTGGCGTCGAGCATTTGAGGAGGAGTCGGAGGTTGGAGAGAAATCGGTGTCCCACTTTCACCAGGTGTTGGAATCGAAATTTAGACTCCGAATCCAGAAAACCACTTCAACTCTAATTTATTCAGAATTTTTGGTCGTAAGTTGTAAAAATTGAAAGATTTTGCAAATTTTTACATGTATTGTTTTTGGTTTAATACACGTGTTTGCAACTGACAGTCGAGATTAGATGGGCTAAGCAAAGTCTTGCCTAAAGCTAACTTGTCCTATTTATTTTTTGCAAAAAAAAAACTGAATAATTATAGTCCCATATGGTGTAAATAATAAAGGATTCCGTCACAAATACCACAAAATATTTGTTTTCAATCTGAAGCTGAGGCATATTATTGGCATTCAGTACCTAGCCTGTATAAACAGCTTTTATGGATGATAATTATAATAAATTTTAAATATGTGAACATTTTAGGCCCAAATCGTGCTAATGATGCTAACTACCATTGTAAATGTTACAAAACTACGCTCATTAGCAAAATATAAGTATATATTTTTGCAAAGGTAGTTGGACAAAATTATTGGTTAGGTACATCAAATGCTAATTGGACTAAGGAGTCGGAGTCGGAAGTTTGAACAATGGTCGGAAAATTATCAGGACCAGAAGTTGGAGTCGGAGTCAGAAATTCTGGAGGGCCAGGTGTCGGATTAAAACTTAAAATATCTGTGACCCTGTGACCCTAATAACAACAAGAATTAAATATTTAATCGAGCGAAGTAACTCACGTGAGTTACAGTTTCAGTCTCAAATAGTTTACTTCGTGAACTGTTAACAGCAAATTTTCTTTTCAGCTGTAACCAATGCAAACACCGATATTTTAAATGAGTTGTAGAATGGCAAATTTTCTATTTTATTTCATAGACAACAGATATAGTAGAACCTATGTCAATATTGCAGCCACAACTTTTTCTTCGTTTCATTGAAAAATCGCTACCAATTTCTTAACCGGATTTCTATTTAATCTGGGTGACGCCGATTTGAAGTCAGCACTAAAACTAAAAAATATATAGCTACCTGGGCCGTAGGACGTACCTGTCACTTACGTACCTGTACTGTAAACTTACACCATCACAACATTCCGAGAGTAACACAATCTACGAACCCCTTGGTTGTTATTACCTCCGCCAAGGAGTTACATTTTTATCGAGTTTGTCTGTCTGACTATTTGTCTGTTTGTCTAAATGTCTGACGGATTTCAATGAAATTTACATGATTGCTAGGAATGTTAGAAGGAACAGATTATCAATTTTTGCTAAAGATCCGTCCATCTGTTTGGTTGTGTGTCTGCCTATTTTTTCTTAGCATCATAACTCAGAAAGTTAGGGAGGGATTTTTTGAAACTTACAGGAGTTGTTAGGTATATCACGAGGAGTAGATGACCGAATTTATATATTGATCCCTCTGGTTATATTGATCCCTCTGTGTTTGATTTTATGCTTGTTAGCAAAATAACTAAAAAAGTTATGGACGGATCTTTATGATGAAGTTGACACGACTAGTCAGTAATGCTGAAAGAGATGAATGTTTTTGTTTTGGCGATGATTGGCTTGTCTGTTTGTGAGTTTGTCTAATGTTTGTCGGAATGTTTGTTAGGTGCAAAACGTTCTGAAAGGATCTTCAAAACAATTGCATATGTTGTTATAACTATCGAAAGGCGCAGATGATTAGACGTTGTTGTTGATACAAAGGAAATTATACCTTTAAAAACCAGTTTGGATGTTTCGTTAACGTGCCTCGCTTGTCGGAGGTATGCGCTCTCAGAGTACTCTAATTGCTCCAGTAAAAACTTATGCACAAGCCTCCTGCGTGCCCGGCCAATGAGAGAGCTCGTTGCATGCACGCTAGTTGAGCTCCTACCCACCGAGGGGCGCTTGAGCTTCTCTCCATGAAATTTCAAGAGGCAACTGTGAGATAGAAACTTCTTTGTGCCTTGATAAATCTGAGCCCTGGTTCTCGTTATATACGAGAGTTACGGTTCCGGAAAAGCTCGAATAAAGTGAATGCGCATTATATGTAGAATCAATCGGCATTATACAGGGTTTTCAAAAACGAGAGGTACAAACGTTGACAGTACCTAGACTGGGACAAGCAAAATAAACACTTTTTAGTCACTACAAAATATTTAAAGGCGCCTTAGTTTTCATGATACTGTGGTTTAAAGTTTAAATTTGATGCCTAGTAAATAAAATTTCTACTTTTGAGCAATACCCCAAGGGAAAAAATAATGAATATCAGATAAATTAAAACTTTGACGCTTGACTACTCCGGGTGCTCGGGGTTCGGCCCGTTGAATCGACTTTCAGGTGTTCACACCTTTAATCGGTTAGATTATTACCTTCGCCAAAGAGGTTATGCTTCGTCGGGTTTGTCTGTCTCTTTATCTGTTATTCTGTCCGTCTGTTTGTCACCAAGATAGCTCAAAATGTCATGGACGGATTTTTACGAAATTTGCAGGGATTATTAGGTACGTTAGGAGGAACAGATGGTTAACTTTGGGTGAAGATCCGTTGATCTGTTTGTTTGTTTGTTTGTTGTCTGCCTCATCTTCCTCAATGCTATAACTCAAAAAAGTTACGGATGGATTTTTATGAAATTTTCATGAGTTGTTAAGTATATCACGAAGAGTAAAAGACCAATTTTTTGTGATGATCTGTTTGTTCGTTCGGGTGTTTGTCGCTGTGTTTGATTTTGTGCTTGTTAGGGCAATAACTCACAAAGTTTTGAATGGATCTTAAATTTATGAAACTCACAGGAGTTGTTAGTAATGTTAGAAAACATTATTGATTAAATTTTAGTGCAGATCGGTTTTTCGTTTGCATTTTTGGTTTTTGTTTGTTAGCTCAATAACTCATAAAGGTTTGAATGGATTTTTATGAAATTTACAGGTGTTGTTAGTATTGTTAAAAGACATTAATGATTAAATTTTGGTGCAGATCAGTTGATTCGTTTGTATGTTTGACTTATGTTTGTCACAATGTTTGTTAGCCGCATAATTCAAAAAGTAATGAACGGATTGTCGAAAAAATTGCAGAAGCTGTTAATACTATCGAAAGGCACAAATGATTAGTTTTTAGAGTTGATACAAAGAAAATCATGGTTTCAGACTCAATTTGAATTTTTCCTTACCGTTGCCTTACTTGGTGGAAGTGTGCGCTCTCAGAGTGCTCCAGTTATTATTGAAACTTCAAGCTCGGGCCACCACGGCAGGTAATACAATCCAAATCAAGCTCTTCGCAACACCGGGAAGCCCGAAACGCTGCTTAAGAAAATCCAACAAAAAACCATTAACAGCTGACTTAAGCGCCTGCAGGCAAACGCAACCGAAAGCCGATGCCGGCAATAAATTCCAAACTTTAACAGACAAGGGCACGAAGCACCGAACTGAACTGACTAGTTCAGCCAAATACTCAGTCTTATTCCGCAAGATGAAGTTTTCAACCCGCTCAACGCAATCGTGTTGCTTCTAGCACATGCTTAGCATTTAAACACTGCGAAGCCAACGCTTCTGTCTGAAGTACCGGAGAAGTCAAGCATCCAAATCTCACTATCGCTGGCTAGTCAAACATGCCCTAACTCTGCCTGCTTGAATCCGTCATTTATTGAAAGTAAATTTAGGTACATACTGCATACATAGAACTTCTGATGTCAGACACATAATAAATTGTCCTCATACAGCCGCTGCTCATATTTACTTACGTGTGATATTTTTCTCTCTCTTTTTTATCGCAATTCTTCATTGTGCAGAAAGGTAAATAAAATAAATTCAGTTACCCACATCATGCAATTAATTTATGTAAATAATGCATATTTGTCACAGTTACAAGAGTTAAAAATCAAGTATATACAAAAACTAATCCGCAGTCCGTCACCTGAACTTGTACACGTGTAATTGTGACAATACAAATTAAGGCTAAATAAGAGCATGACATATACCTGCTACCAAGTTATCGCTTAATAAAGATATAAATCCTTAATTATCGTCTTAGTACTACGTCAACCAACTGAAGTACTACAATGAACTCAATAAGGTATAGGTATGCTGATGAACAGTAAAAAATATACGACTTGACCTGAAGTTAAGCTAACTTTGGAAGGAATTATGTATCGCACGAGAGTATCGCATACGTGTCAAATACACATCACGACCTGCGTCGGCTATATAATGCTTATGACTTATTTCTACTGTTTATTTCTTCTGTAACCGAATCCGCAGTTTTCCAATACATATCTCGTGTTCCGTTGTGGCCAGCCTTATGCGGTTACGACATGCCATGCTTGACGTCCCCGTTTCGAGCACCACCGGCGCCACTAGCCCCTGATATCTTCATCGTACTTGAAAACATGGTAACACCTATGAACGTCCTTCCCGGATAACTGATATATGTATAAAATCATCACTCTTTCGATGCCCGGTTCATTTCATCGAGTCATTTGTCTTGCTCGATCTAGCATAAATAATTACATTCATTCATTAGCAAATCTTTGTCACCACTCTGTATTCTCAGACTGGCTCTCTTTTTCAACGTAAACAAGCATTTATTGCAGGTTGAAAACCAAATTTTTGAAGCTTAGAAATGTATCCTGTCTATAAAAAAGAAACCTTATGGAGCCTAGTCACTGATCATGCAAATACCGAGGATATTGCCACTTGTTTTGATAAAGTTATTTTCTACGAAAACCATATCTGATCTGAACAACGGCAATCGCTATAGCTATCTGTCTCTGGAAAGTCGAAATAAGAGCCCGATAATGTACAGTGAGAGCGGATCACTCTTATCTATTTTGTAAATATCGATTCAAGTATCAGTATGGTTATACTGCGTTATCATAGACACGATTTTTAATTGTCTCAAGCATCTCTCATCTTTAGAAAATTTCCACAAATAATTTATGTCTGAAACTAAGACTTAGCGTAATGCATAATAACGTTCTATATAAGATAGGTCAGAAAATGTACACGTTAGCAAACCAATTTTCTTCGCAGCTTGCCACACGCAGTGGGTACCGCCAGCTTCCATGGGCTATTGATCTCATTTCTCGTTCGGGCGCATGTACGAAAGAAGCATTAAAAAGTTGAACAGCCCCGCGCGTTGCTCGTGTCAGGCTCGGACTGTCACAGCCAGGCCCCGGGCCACGGAGCCACGACTGCGGACGACCTGCTCCGCAAACTGCAGGCGGCTCTCGCCGTGCGAGACGCTGAGTGGTACCGTTAGCCCTTTTTTAGGGTAATTATGTCATTACCACGCAATTAACATTTGGATATACTTTGTCTAATAAATTTCAGAATATTTGAATAGCTATCTTTAGTACAAGGCTAGTTTCAGCGGACGAAGCTACTATCGTTCGATGTCATTGCCCTGAAGAGAGGTCATTGACCTGCGAAGACATTTCTGATTTGCTTGACTATGCTCTTAATTTTTACTGGGAGAAAATTGCATAATTACCTTACGTGATGTGCTTTGTGGCTGTCGATTAAGAGATAAATTTAGCAGGAAACTTTGTCATCAGTATAAAAAGAAACACGGTACATAAGATAGCGATACTCTATCATCCATATTAGCCATACAGACTAACAGAGTTCAACTTCAGTTCCAATTATCAATGAATGCGTGTGAAAAGTACAAAGAAACACACCGTAAAAATATCAAGAAGCTGAGATATGAAATATTTCCTATTTATCAACATTCTACTAAAATGGAGCCAGCTCGGAGAATAAAAAAGTATCTTCAGAGCCAAAATTGCATCAGCGGGTATATAAAATCTTAAAAAATGTGGCTTAATTTCAACTCACTGTAGGTGGCATCAAGAGAAATTAAATTACTTAGATTAAGAACTTATGAAACTGTCAACATTATTTTTCCGCCTCGAAAACAAAAAGAAAACTGCGGAACCTCGCACGTAGATAGAGCTCTAAGTGCCCATTTCTTTTGGAAAACAAATGCATTCTATGATGCATATTGCCGGTGTATGCGACTGCCAATTTAATAACTAGAACGTAGCATGTATGATTGATCGTATGCACTGGAATGAAGCACTGATGAGACGAAATTCTATTACAAGTTTGGTGAACTATAATCAATTTCTGAATGTTCCCGCTCCGCACTACAAGTGATGTACTCACATATGAAAGTAGGGGATTGTGCACCCAGACAGCATACTTCCAGTTTAGGGTGTGGGCGCCGCCCTTCCCATCTACTTTCATCGCCGGAATATTTCCGCCCCTCCGGTCTCTATTACAACCCATCCGATTCCTATCACGGCCTTTCCGATTCCAATCATTGCAACCCATATTGTATATATATCCAGCTTGTCTCGCATGACTCTTTTTATTGCATGAGCTGTTTTATTACACAAACCCTTAACTCTACTATCTAGATGAACTGTAGGATATTGCATTCCACCATTAACAGCTTTATTGCACTCGGAAAGAATAAGATACAAATCTATTTATAATGTATACAGTCTACCTAGAGAACAAGCCCAAAAATGTAACGGTTAACTTATTGGACACACGACGTTATCTCAACATTGTACTCGGCAATACAATATTTCCTTTATCTATGTTTAAAAATATCATCAGACATTGACAATACAAGCAACTCTGTAAGTTGATTATTGGCACATACAGCTTTGAAAACTGTAAGACGCTTCTCGACGTCTATTCTGACCGCTGGCAGATTGAATCGTCTGTTTCTTCTGTGGTATCTGTCATCTGGAATAAGTGGTCGAAAATGGCTTTCGCCTATTGTTGATTCAAGGGTGATAGCTTTTGTAATGAATTTAAGTAAGAAACGTCATGATATTTGAGAAGCTCCAATCGGTTGTACATAGCATTCGTTGGGATGTTTGAAATATTATTCCTTCTTTGTAAAACATTCAGGATAATACGCAAAGCTACATTCACGATTGTGCTGATTTTCCGTGTCCTATTAGAGGACACACCACCCCAAAAAATAATTGCATTAATGGCATGGGAATATACAGTATTAGTGATTAATATGATGAACGTAAGGTATTTCTGCACAGATACCTTGCAACTGAATAGATTGCACCTTTTGCTTTTTTTCAGTTTGATACATAGCTCATTGACATGACTAGCTAGCGAACGATAAACTATCATCTAATATCACATCTAGATATTTAAAAGACTTAACCCAGGTCAGTGTGGTGCAGTTAAAATCAAGAACTGGCAGATCGGGAATCGGTCTTGAATTAAATACCATCAGTTCCGTTTTCCTAGCATTCAGGGTTAGACAATTTTTGTTTTTTCAGCCATCCTAAAACGAGATCAATAACTTGCACTGTTTTCTCTATTGCACGATCGAAAGTCATGTCATTTATATAGAATACGGCATTATCCGCAAATAATATTGTTTTCACATCATTAAAATACACAATATCATTAACAAATACTTTGAGCAATAGAGGTCCTTAAATTGATCCCTGAGGTAGTCCTTGTTTCACTTTTTGCACCGTAGAATGAACATCATTTACATCAACATATTGGATACGATCTGACAAGTAGCTAGCAATAAGTTTGAGAACATTTCCTCGTACTCCAGAATGTTCTAACTTTGTCATCAGTATATCTTTAGTAACTGTGTCAAATGCCTTCTGCATGTCAGGAGATGTGCAAATAGTGAAAGAATTAGATTGCAAGGCATGCACAAGGTACCCAACAAAATTAAAAATTGCTAATGTAGTATTTTTGTTTTCCCTTAAACCTTATTGCGCATCTATTAAAACCTTCTTTGTACCTAAGAAGGACACTAAACGAGCATGAATTAATCTCTCAAATATTTTGTTGATTAATGGCAAGGTAGATATTGGCCTGTAGTTTGATCGTCACTGCGGCAGCTAGCATTGCAAAAAGGAATTACTCGTGCGATTTTCAAAACGTTGGGACAGACTCCCTCCAGCACATACTTATTCAAGATAGCACATGAGTAGGTACAAGGTAATAAAATATGGCAGTACAAGTAACAAGTGCCGTGGTTGTATTTAATTTTTATGCAGTCGCTGTTCTCTCATGGAAGATACAACATTCAAAATTTCATCGTCAGTAATCGGTATGAAGTCAAAGGAAGAATCGACTCGAGGACTAAGAAGCACATATTGCACAATGTTGTCTGAGAGGTTTTTGTCTTAAACTGATAACAATTGACGTAAAGTATGTGCTGAAAAGCTTAATTAGTCTATTACTACTTAAAACTTCGCCATCCACTTCTATTTTTAGCGTATTGGTCTGGGCATTCGGTTTACTAAGTCATTAAAAACTTTCCATGACTTCTTAGGGTCACCGGCTCCTTGTTTGCTTTGAATTCGATAATAAATTTTCTTCTTTAACCTAATTAATGATCCAAAGATATTTTTGTAGACATTGTATGTATTTCGCTGGATTATATTGCAGCGATAGGGCTTAAAGAGTTTATGTTTCTTTTTAATAAGGCGCTCGATGTCCTTTGTTAATCAGCGGGCACTTATCTCTCGAGGTGGAACAATTTTCAGAGGAAATGATCTGAAAAAGATATCACTAAGTCTACCGAGTAAAACCGACAGTTCAACGGACGGGTGACTCAAGCATTCATTAGGACAATTTGACTCTGATACTTGATTGATGAAGTGATTTAATGAGTCTACATTGTTAAAATGACGAGATGTTCTAAAATTTTTACCTCCAGCGGTATCATGTTTAAATACCACGAAGGCAGGGAGATGGTCTGCAATTTCAAAGTTAACAACACCGGAGTGCAGCATCCTCCATGAACAGAATTAGACCAAATCTGATCTAAAAGAGAGAATTTTAGCATTAGATAGTCGGGTGAAGTTCTTGTGGGGAGGTCAATCAGTGAAAAGACTCCAAGTTCGCATAGATTCCCTATGAATTCGTTAATGGCATTCAAAGTTAGAGGATTGAAGAGGTTGACATTAAAATCACCGTACAGTATTGTAGGGATATGACGAGAAACAGTTTGGGAAAAAATCACGAAGAAAGTAACTATTAATATCAAATAAATTGGACATTGGTAGGCGACAAAAACACGATAGATGCAATTCTAGTTGCGGACACGATAACACCAGCGTGATTACCTCAATCGTACCGCTCACCGGGCAGCACAGGTGCCAAACTCGCCACACGCTATGTACGTTTACGACTTTTCTCTGTACGTTCATCGCTGTGCGTCCTGCGTTTAAGGTACGTGTGCTGTGTGCCATTGACACAAGTCGCTGCATCTCAGTTTAGGCTACGTTAGGTAAAGTTAGGTTAGGTAAGGTTAGGTCAAGTTAGGCTAGGTTAGGTAGTGCTTATTGTAGTGCTTCTGATGGTGGTGACACGGCAAGAAAGCTTACTCTAACGCACGCACAGCGATCCACGTACACAGCGTGGCGAGTTTGGCGCCAGTGCCACCGGGCATCAGTTGTGTGCCGTACTAACAGACCACTTTGACTGAGCATACACCGAAATACCTCCACCTGTCTTATTGCGGTAGCTACTACAGTATACTTATTGTGATTATTGATATGAAATGGGATATCTATTTCTTTAGTAAGCCAAGTTTCTGTTAGCAAAATGACATCAAATTCACTTCTCACTGAGGACAGAAAGACTTGAAGGAGGGAAACGTTTCTCAGTAGTAAACTACGTACATTAATTGCAAGAACAAAATAAGGCTAATCTGCTTCATACGAAAAAATTCTCAAGCGATGTGTTTTTTACAGGAAAAACAAGGATTATCATTACCATACTCATCTCCAATATTGAATCTTGGCCCTTCCATCCATTCTAGTACATTTTACCTCCACTTTTCCTAAGTTATGCTGTAGCGGGCGATGAAAGAAGTTTATGGATATCTTCTTCGGAGTGAATAGCGACTGCTAGCGTTGAGATTCATCCTTCTTTACAAAAAGTATAAGCTGACTTGATTTCCGTTGACATCTGCATCTGCCTCACTTTGAAGAGTAACCCAGCTCGCTACTGTGTTAGTTATTCACTAGCGTAGAAATCTGCTGGTTTTCACTCCTTTAAAGCTCTGAGAAGTTTATATCTGGCCTCTCTCAATGAAAACTTCACTTTGAGGTGTTGGACGTTTCGTTTTTTCCTTCAGCCACAACTTCAATGACATCCGTAATGCCAACGACACCGGGCTCCAGCTCTTCTTCAAATTTGCCAGCCAGCAGCTTCAAGGCTTCCCTCTGTGCTCTCGGTTCCCTAACCTTCGCTGTCTTTATCACTCCGATTTTCTTGCCGTGCAATTTCAGCGTCGCCCCAAGGGCGTCCTGCTCCAATTGGTCCAGACGGTCATTTACGTCACTAATGGTAGGCGCATTGGTTGCAGCTCTGCCTTCCGTCCACAGCAGGTTCTGGGGCGCCGGTTCCTAGCTGGAGAAGAGACGCCCCTAGAATCCCCTGAATGCACAACAGTATCACGCACTATCTCAGCGAATTAGCATTGACCCTTTTGCAAAGTCTTATTTTCCGAGTACTGCAGCGTCAGCCTCCTGTATGATATATCATTCCCAACACTTATTTCTGCTTGCATGTTTTAAGCCTATTGACGAGCACCGACACACTCTGCCAGGACACACAGCTGCCTGTATCTTGAGTTCCATCTCTGACAGAAAACTACATAAGAAATGCAACTCAAAGTTCAAGTCCCGAAATAAGATACAAAGTAGACAATAACGGATTTCACCATGTTTGAGCTAGACTACCAGAAAAACAGCGTTAACCCATGTCTTGGGTTATTACCTGTCTTACGTCACCACGTGAATTCTAATTGGTTATTCAGTCCTTTAACAGTAATCTAGTGAAAAATTTTAATCCAGATCCTCTAATTTCTTTAGTTTAAGAGTCTCCGTTACTATATACCCATGTGATCATACATTGCGTTTCTTAACCCTTCATCACACGATTCACACCCACTATATGCTACTGATTCCTATTACACGTACACCTTCCTCCAGCTCGTAACTTCTCTGATATTCTCTATTTTTCTTTCTCACTATCCACATGTGGGTTGTCCCTCTTTCCAAATACTCTATGTATGAAGAAAGCGACGAGAGGATGCACTTAAAAATAGTAATTTTTCCAAGTTTTTATATTCTACTGCAAACCATCTTGTATTTTTGGGCATCATCACTCACTATCTTAGAAAATCAACTTACATTACTTTTCATCGCCAATTCTACCTCATTTTATGATTTTATACTTTCAGTTAATGTTTTATTCTATTATCCGAATATTTTCTGTATAGTGTGTAGATAGAAACCCGCACAGGGCATAGTTTTCTTTAGCACCAAGCATAATTTCTTTTTTTTTTCTCATCAATGTATAAACACTTCTAATTTTCTGTTCATTCATAAAATAAAACGATCAGGAGGTGCTTCCCTATTTCCAAAATTTTCCGGATACTTCGATATTCAAACACCATCATATTGAATTTTTGCGTATCATCAAACACTTTCATGGAAATGACCTCCAGCAATCCTACCCCACTCTTCTCTCAGTATATTTGTT
>LQNS02278083.1:16022117-16064382 GCA_001587735.2 Parhyale hawaiensis
CATGCCCTTAATTTTGGCACCCAATCGAACATGCCCTTAATTCTGGCACCCAATCGAACATGCCCTCAATTCTGGCACCCAATCGAACATGCTCTTAATTCTGGCACCCACTCGAACATGCCCTTAATTTTGGCACCCAATCGAACATGCCCTTAATTCTGGCACCCAATTGAACATGCCCTTAATTCTGGCACCCAATCGAACATGCCCTTAATTCTGGCACCCAATTGAACATGCCCTTAATTCTGGCACCCAATCGAACATTTTACCTGCGTATAAAGCTGTCCGCTCAGTGCACGTGGTGCACTCGAAAGCAACTAGATCAAGTTTTTACAGTGTGGTGATATTATTTCGTATAGCTCTCAAACACGCCCTCAAACTACTGTAGTAGTACTCACACTTATCAGTAACTCGTAGCCGCGCCATCACTGTAATATATTCAAGTTGTGGTGCGTGCGTGAGTTCTAATTGAGTTCGTCAAGCAAATATAACAATCACGGAATGATGCAAAAAAAAAAAACTTTCTGCAAAATTATGTAATCTCTCAGCTCCTTTTTGTGGCTCTGCTCTGAAGAATATGTAAAACATTTTCCTTCTTTGAGTTTCTGCTCATTTAGCGTATTGTGAACTCAGAGCTACTACAGGCCTTAATGAATAAAAAGGAATGTTCAGTGTGTACTCTCCATACAACCATTAAAAGGTACTCATACATCCGACGTCTTCATACTTTAAATATCCAACTTAAAGCAAGTCGTTTATGCAATTGTTAGGAATCCTTACGGTCACAAAAATTTTCAACATGGCCTAATTTTCGTGTATTTTCAGTAATGAACGAGAGACAAAAACCGTGTCTATGTATAAACTAATGCATCGATAATTATCTAAAGACATACATATAAAATTAATGCAAAATGTCATAATGTTGATTATGGTATACAGACTACAGTACTTGTGTTATAGCCACGTGTATCAAACTCATTTATATATGGTTGT
Organism: Parhyale hawaiensis; assembly: GCA_001587735.2. Classification (NCBI taxonomy): domain Eukaryota; kingdom Metazoa; phylum Arthropoda; class Malacostraca; order Amphipoda; family Hyalidae; genus Parhyale; species Parhyale hawaiensis. Next base: position 16,023,111 of record LQNS02278083.1, read on the forward strand.
TTCCCTAGTAGACGAGCTACTTTGAGACTAGGTAAGGTTACTCAAAGTAGGGTAGGTTGAATTAGGTTAGGACGAGCAATATACAAAAGTAGAATTATTAGAGTCGCCACGGTAGCTGCATGCTTCCGTTCTCAGCTCTAACACCTTGTATCGCTCCTTCGATGCCCCGTGAGGCACACGAGCTCTTTGCAGATCTTGGTGTGCTGACTCGGCAGTGTGTGTGCATGCTCGGCGCCGTGGCGGAACTGCTTTCCTCAGAGATGAGGGGGGTGGGGGTCTCGGGTTATTTGTTCCTTCCGTCAAATTGGCTCCATAGTTCGTAACCCGAGGGCGACTGCGACTACACTTGCTCATCTGGGGCCAGTTGGGCCTATACCCGCAGCACAAACCAGTGCATGTGGGTTTCCCAGGTGAGGGTGTGGTCTAAGTTGACTTTACCTTTACCTTTAGAGTCGTCTAGGTAATGTAAGCAGGGCAGATACTAGATTTCATTCAAAACCAATACGCTTTTATCAGTCTACATATCCCACCCTTTTACCACAAGTATGCTCGTCTTTGCTTACAACAATTCACCAGAAGATATGACATGACCCCGTTCTTGGTAAGGGTAAGCGAAACACCAAATTTGTTTCCCACTCTTCTGATAAAGGAACATTGGCCATCGTTACCCTGAGACTCTCAGGGTCGGCCTTGCAACAAGGGGCAAAGCAAATACAATAAACGTGCCATTTGTCTATCGCTGGGGACCGGCACCCCACCCGCATATAAATCGATCGCTGGGTGGCGCTCTCAAGCTGTAGCATGGAGCTGCCTGAAGTGCTTCTCTTGGCACCAAGTTCTTTTCGAACCGTTCATGGTGTTTCTGAATGAGGTGAAAATAAACATAGTAATTTTTTGTCTTGTGAATAACCTCTTTTTGTTGATGAGTCATATATTGTATAGAGGTGGACCAGATGTCTCATTTTTATTATGCGCGGATGCGGATTTTTACTCTGAATATACTTGTATTGCGGGTAGTTGAAACAAGTTTTGAAGAGACATCAATAGAAAAAATGATGATGAGTTTCTGCCACAGATATTGAAGTTGATGACTTTGAGTGCATGATATACATTACGGTCACAAAAATTTCATGACATTTATAAGAAAATAGGTAAATGTATGTACACAACTTTACTTGCAGTCATATCGAAGTAGGCAACAGACAATTGCAATGTGGACCCGCTTTGAATTATGGTAGTGGATAATCAGTAACTATAGTAGCTACATCATTAAGACTACTGTGTGCCACAGGCAGCCCAAGTTGTAAAACATGGCTCCTAAGTCTAGGGACGCGGAGTCGGAGTTGGAGTCGGTCGGAGTCTAAGGATTTGTGGAGGAGGAGTAGGAGGATTAGAGAGGAGTCGGAGTCCTACTAGCACCAGAAGTCGGAATCGAAATTTAGACTTCGAATCCAGAAAACCACTTCAACTCAACTTATTCGGAATTTATTCAGAATTTTTGGTCTTAAGTTGTAAAATATGAAAGACTGTGCAAATTTTTACTAGTATTTCTTTTGGCTTAATCCATGCGCTTGCCACTGACAGTCGAGTTTAGATGGGCTAAGCAGAGTCTTGCCTAAAGCTGACTTGTCCTATTTATATTTTACAAAAAAAAACTTAATAATTTTAGTCCCATATGGTGTAAATAATAAAGAATTCCATCACAAATACCACAAAATATTTTTTTTTAATCTGAAGTTGAAGCATATTATTGGCATTCAGTACCTAACCTGTATAAACAGCTTCTACGGATAATTATTAATAATGTTAAAAATATATGAAAATTTTAGGCTCAAATCGTGCTAATGATGCTACATACCATTGTAAATGTTACAAAACTACGTTCTTTAGCTAAATATATGTATATATTTTTGTAAACGTAGTTGGACAAAATTAATGGTTAGGTACATCAAATGCTAATTGGATTAAGGAGTCGGAGTCGGAAGTCGGAACAATAGTCGGAAAATTATCAGGACCAGAAGTTGGAGTCGCAGTCGGAAAATCTGGAGGCCCAGGTGTCGGATTAAAACTTAAAATATCTGATTCGTCAACCCTGTGACCCTAATAACAAGAATTAACTATTGCATCGAACAAAGTAACTCACTTGAGTTACAGTTTCAGTCTCAAATAGCTTACTTTGTGAACTGTTAACAGCAAATTTTCTTTTCAGCTGTAACCAATGCATACACCGATATTTTAAATGAGTTGTAGAATGGTAAATTTTCTATTTTAATTCATAGACAACAGATATAGTAGAACGTATGTCAATATTGCAGCCACAACTTTTTCTTCGTTTCATGAAAAAATCGCTAAAAATTTCTTAGCAGGATTTCTATTTAATCTGGGTGACGCCGATTTGAAGTCAGCACTAAAAGTAAAATATATATAGCTACCTGGGCCGTAGGACGTACCTGAAACTTACGTACCTGTACTGTAAACTTACACCATCTCTACATTCCGAGAGTAACACAATCTACGAACCCCTTGGTTGTTATTACCTCCGCCAAGGAGTTACATTTTTATCGAGTTTGTCTGTCTGACTATTTGTCTGTTTGTCTAAATGTCTGACTGTCAGCAAGATAAATGAAAAAATCTTGGACGTATTTCAATGAAATTTACATGATTGCTAGGTATGTTAGAAGGAACAGATTATCAATTTTTGCTAAAGATCCGTCCATCTGTTTGGTTGTGTGTCTGCCTATTTTTTTTAGCACCATAACTCAGAAAGTTAGGGACGGATTTTTTGAAACTTACAGGAGTTGTTAGGTATATCACGAAGAATAAATGACCGAATTTATATATTGATCCCTCTGTTTGTCTATGTGTTTGATTTTATGCTTGTTAGCAAAATAACTAAAAAAGTTATGGGCGGATCTTTATGATGAAGTTTACACGACTAGTTAGTAATGCTGAAAGAGATGAATGTTTTTGTTTTGGCGATGATTGGCTTGTCTGTTTGTGAGTTTGTCTGATGTTTGTCGGAATGTTTGTTAGGTGCATAACGTTCTGAACGATCTTCAAAATAATTGCATATGTTGTTATAACTATCGAAAGGCGCAGATGATTAGACGTTATTGTTGATACAAAGGAAATTATACCTTTAAAAACCAGTTTGGATGTTTTGGTAACGTGCCTCGCTTGTCGGAGGTATGCGCTCTCACAGTGCTCTAGTTGTCCCTGTAAAAACTTATGCACCAGCCTCCTGTGTGCCCGGCCAATGAGAGAGTTCGTTGCATGCACGCTAGCTGAGCTCCTACCCATGAGGGGCGCTTGAGTTTCTCTCATTGAAATTTCAAGTGGCAACTGTAAGATAGAAACTTATTTGTGCCTTGATAAATCTGAGCCCTGGTTCTCGTTATGTACGAGAGTTACGGTCCCGAAAAAGCTCGAATAAAGTGAATTCGCATTATATGTAGAATCAATCTGCATTATACAGGGTGTTTAAAAACGAGAGGTACAAACGTTGACAGTACCTAGGCTGGGACATGCAAAATAAACACTTCTTCGTCACTTCCAAATATTTCAAAGCGCCTTAGTTTTCAAGATACTGTGGTTAAAGTTTAACTTTGATGCCAAGTAAATAAAATTTTTACTTCTGAGTAATCCCACGAGGGAAATCATTAATGAATATCAGATAAATTAAAACTTGGACGCTTGACTACTAAGGGTGCTCGGGGTTCGGCCCGTTGAATCGACTTTTAGGTGTTCACATCTTTAATCGGTTAGATTATTACCTTCGCCAAAGAGGTTATGTTTCGTCGGGTTTGTCTGTCCCTTTGTTATTCTGTCCGTCTGTCTGTCACCAATATAGTTCAAAAAGTCATGGACGTATTTTTACGAAATTTACAGGGATTATTAGGTACGTTAAGAAGAACAGATGATTAACTTTTGGTGAAGATCCGTCCATCTGTTTGTTTGTTGTCTGCCTCAGAACTGCGAAGCCAACGCTTCTGTCTGAAGTACTGGAGAAGTCTAGCCTCCAAATCTCAATATCGCCGGTCAGTCAAACATGCCCTTGCTCTGCCTGCTCGAATCCGTCATTTATTGAACGTAAATTTAGGTATGTACTGCATACGTAGAACTTCTTATGTCAAACACATAATAAATTATTCTCGTGCAGCCGCTGCTCATATTTACTTACGTGTGATATTTTTCTCTCTTTTCTCATCACAATCCTTCATTGTCCAGAAAGGTCAATAAAAAATTCACTTACCCATATCATGCAATTCATTTATGTAAATAATACATGTTTGTCACGGTTACAAGAGTTAAAAATCAAGTATATACAAAACCTAACACGTAGTCCGTCACCTGAACTTGTACAACATTAATTGTGACCAGCATGACATATACCTGCTATCAAGTTATCGCTTAATAAACATATAAGTCCAGTATTATCTTCTTGGTACTATTTTAACCTACTGAAGTACTACAATGAACTCAATAAGGTAGGTATACTGATGAACAGTAAAAAAATATACGACTTAACCTGAAGTTAAGTTAAATTTCGAAGGGATATGTATCGCACGAGAGTATCGCATATGTGTCAAATACACATGACGACCTGCTTCAGCTGTGTAATGCTTATGACTTATTTCTACTGTTTATTTCTTCTGTAAGCGAACCCACAGTTTTCCAATACATATCTCGTGTTCCATATGCGGTTACTAGATGCCATGCTTGACGTCCCGTTTCGAGCCCCTCCGGTGCCACGAGCCCCTGATATGTATGTTCATCCTACTTGAAAACGTGGTAACACATGTGAACGTCTTTCCCGGATAACTGATATATGTGTAAAATCATGACTCTTTCGATACACAGTTCATTTGATCGTGTCATTTGTCTTGCTCGATCGAGCAAGCATACTTACATTCACTCAGTAGAACACTTTTGTCAGCACTCTGTATTCTCAGACTGGCTCGTTTTTTCAACGTAAACAAGCATTTATTACAGGTTGAAAACGAAATTTTCCGGACTTGTGTTATTGAAGCTTAAAATGTATCCTGTCCATAAAAAAATGAAACCTTGCGGAGCCTAGTCACTGATCTTGCAACTATGGAGGATATTGCCACTTGTTTCGATAAACTTATTTCCTACGAAAACCATATCTGATCTGAACAACGACAATCGCTATAGTTATCTGTCTCTGCAAAGTCGAAATTAGAGCCAGATAATGTACAGAGAGAGCGGATCACTCTTATCTATTTTGTAAATGTCTATTCAAGTATCAGTTGGGTTATACTGCGTTATCATAGGTACGATTTTAAATTGTCTCAAGCATCTCTCATCTTTAGAAAATTTCCACAAATAATTTATGTCTGAAACTAAGACTTAGCGTAATGCATAATAACGTTCTATTTAAGATAGGTCAGAAAATGTACACGTTAGCAAACTAATTTTCTTTGCAACTTGCCACACGCAGTGGGTACCGCCAGCTTCCATGGGCTATTGATCTCATTTCTCGTTCGGTCGCATGTTCGAAAGAAGCGTTAAAGAGTTGAACAGCCCCGCGCGCTGCTCGTGTCAGGCTCGGACTGTCACAGCCAGGCCCCGGGCCAAGGAGCCACGACTGCGGACGACCTGCTGCGCAAACTGCAGGCGACTCTCGCCGTGCGAGACGCTGAGTGGTACCGTTAGCCCTTTTTTAGGGTAATTATGTCATTACCATACAATAAATATTTGAGCATACTTTATCAAATAAATTTCAGAATATTTGAATAGCTATTTTTAGCACAACGCTAGTACTCAGCAGACAAAGCTACTATCGTTCGATGTCATTGCTCTGAAGAGAGGTCATTGGCCTGAGAAGACATTTCAGTTTTGCTTGATTATGCTCTGTAATTTTAATGGGAGAAAATTGCATAATTACCTGACGTGATGTGTTTCGTGGCTGTTGATTAGGAGATAAATTTAGCAGGAAACTTTGTCTTCAGTATAAAAAGAAATACGGTACACAAGATAGCGATACAATACCATCCATATTAGCCATACAGACTAACAGAGTTCAACTTCAGTTCTTAGTAGCAATGAATGCGTGTGAAAAGTACAACGAAACACACCGTAAAAATATCAAGAAGCTGAGATGTGAAATATTTCCTATTTACCAACATTCTACTGTAAATGGAGCCAGCTCGGAGAATAAAAATGTATCTTCAGAGCCAAAATTGCATCAGCGGGTATATAAAATCTTAAAAAATGTGACGTAATTTCAACTCACTGTAGGTGGCATCAATAGAAATTAAATTACTTAGATTTAATTAAGAACTTTATGAACCTGCCAACATGACTTTTCCGCCTCGAAAACAAAACGAAAACTGCGGAGCCCCGCACGTAGAGCTCTAAGTGCCCATTGCTTTAGGAAGACCAATGCATTATATGATGCATACTACCGGTGTATGTGACTGTCAATTTTAATAACTGGAACGTAGCATGTATGATTGTATGCACTGGAATGGAGCACTGATGAGACGAACTTCTGTTACAAAGTTAAGTGGACTATAAATAAATTTCTGAAGGTTCCCGCTCCGCACTACAAGTGATGTACTAACATATCAAAGTAGGGGATTGTGCACCCAGACGGTATACTTCTAGTTTAGGGAGTGGGCGCCGCCCTTCCCGTCTACTTTCATCGCCGGAATATTTCCGCCCCTCAGGTCTCTATCACAACCCATCCGGTTCCTATCCCGGCCTTTCCGATTCTAATCATTGCAACCAATATTGTATTATCCCGCTTTTATCGCATGACCCTTTTTATTGCATGAGCTGTTTTATTATATAGACCCTAAACTCTACTAATTAATTGAACTGTAGGATATTGCATACCACCATTAACAGCTTTATTGCACTAGGAAAGAATAAGGCACAAATCTTTTTGGAATATTTACAGTCTACCTAGAGAACAAGCCCAAAAAAGTAATGGTTAACTTATTGGGCACACGACGTTATCTAGACATTGTACTCGGCAATACAATGTTCCCTATACCTATGTTTAAAAATATAATCAGACATTGGCAATACAATTAAGCAACTCTGGAAGTTGATTATAGGCACACACAGCTTTGAAAACTGTAAGACGCTTCTTGACGTCTAATCTAACCGCCGGCAGATGCAATCGCCTGTTTCTTGTGTGGTATCTATCGTCTGGAATGAGTGGTAGAAAACGGATTTCGAATATTGTTGATTCAATGGTGATGGATTTTCTAATGAATTTAAGTAAGAAATAATTATAAACGTCATGATATTTGAGAAGCTTCAATCGGCAGTACATAGCATTCGTTGGCATTATTGGAATATTATTCTTATCTCGTCTAACATTCAGAATAATACGCAAAGTTTCATTCACAACTGTGCTGATTTTCCGCGTCCTATTAGAGGACACACCACCCCAAACAATAATTGCATTAATGAGATGCGAATATATTAGTGAATAATATGATGAACGTAAGGTATTTCTGCACAGATAACTTACAACTGAATAGATTGTACCCTTTGCTTCTTTCAGTTTGATACATAACTCATTGACTTGACTAACGAAGGATAATTTATCTTCTAATATCACATCTAGATATTTAAAAGACTTAACCCAGTCCAGAGGGGTGCCGTTAAAATCAAGACCTGGCAGATCGGGAATAGGTCTTGAACTAAATACCATCAGTTTGGTTTTCCTGGCATTAGGGGTTAGACGATTTTTTTTTTTTTTAGCCATCCTAAAACGAGATCAATAACTTGCACTGTTTTCTCTATTGCCCGATTGAAAGTCATGTCATTATATAAAATACGGCATCATCCGCAAATAATATTTTTTCACATCATTAAACTACACAATATCATTAACAAATACATTGAACAATAAAGGTCCTAAAACCGACCCCTGAGGTACTCCTTATTTCACTTTTTGCACCGTAGAATGAACATAATTTACATCAACATATTGGACACGATGTGACAAGTAGCTAGCAATAAGATTGAGAACATTTCCCCGTACTCCAGAATGTTCTAACTTTGTCACCAATATATCTTTATTAACTGTACCAAATGCCTTCTGCATGTGAAGAGATATGCAAATGGTGAAAGAATTAGATTTGAAAGCATGCACAAGGTCCCCAACAAGATTAAAAATAGCTAATTTGGTATTTGTGTTTTTCCTAAAACCAATTATTGCGCATTTATTAAAATCTTATTTGTACCGAAGCAGGGCATGAAAGGAGCATGAAATAATCTCTCAAGTGTTTTGTTGATTAATGGCAAGGTAGATATTGGTCTGTAGTTTGATGCGTCACTGCAGCAACCAGCCTTGAAAATAGGAATTACTCGTGCGATTTTCAAAACGTTGGGACAGACTCTCTCCAGCACATACTCTTTGAAAATAGCACATAAGTAGGTACAAGGTAATAAAATATGGTACCAAATACCGTGGTTGTATTAATTTTATGCAGTCGCTGTTCTCTCAATGAGTATACAACATTGATAACTTCATCGTCAGTAATCGGTATGAAGTCAAAGGAAGAATCAACACGATGACTAGGAAGTACACATTGCACTTTGGTGTCTGAGAGGTTTTGCGCTAAACTGTTAGCAGTTGACGTAAAGTATGTGTTAAAAAGCTTAATTAGTCAATAACTACTTAAAACTTCGCCATCCACTTCTATTTCCAGCGTATTGCTATGGGCATTCAGTTTAATAGGTCATTAATAACTTTCCATCGCTTCTTAGGGTCACCGGTTCCTTGTTTGATTTGATTTCAATAATAAATTTTCTTCACTAACCTAATTAATGATTCCAAGACATTTTTGCAGACATTGTATTAATTTCGGTGGATTATATTGCAGTGGTAGAGCTTAAAGAGTATATGCTTCTTTTTAATAGGGTGCTTGATGTCCTTTGTTATCCAGCGGGCGCTTATCTCTCGAGGTGGAACAAATTTCAGTGGAAATGATCTGAAAAAGACATCACTAAGTCTGCTGAGTAAAACCGACAATTGAACGGACGGGTAGCTCAAGCATACATTACGACAATTTAACTGTGATACTTGATTAATGAAGTGATTTAATGAGTGTACATTGTTGAATTGACGAAATGTTCCAAAGTTCTTACCTCAAGCGGTATCATGTATAAATACCACGAAGACAGAGAGATAGTCTGCAATCGCAAAGTTAACGACACCGGAGTGCCGCATCCCCCCAAGAACAGAATTAAACCAAATCTGATCTATAAGAGAGAATTTTGCTATTGGATTGTCGGGTGAAGTTCTTGTGGGGAGGTCAATCAGTGGAAAGACTCCATGTACACATCGATTCCCTATGATTTCTTTAATGGCATTCAAATTTTGAGGATTGAAGAGGTTGGCATTAAAATCACCGCACAGTACTGTAGGGATATTACGAGAAACATCTTGCGAAAAAAATCACGAAGAAAGTAACTATTAGAATAAAATAAGTTGGTCATTGGAGGGCAATAAACACACGATAGACGCTATTACAGTTGCCGACACGATAACACCAGAGCGATTACCCCAATCGTACCGCTCACCGGCCAGCACAGGCGCCAAACTCGCCACACGCTATGTACGTTTGTGACTATTCTGTGTACGTTCATCGCTGTGCGTGCGTGCTGCGCTCAAGGTACGTGTGTTGTGTGTGATTGATCCAAGTCGCTGTATCGCAGATTAGGCTAGGTTAGGTATGGTTGGGTTAGGTAAGGTTAGGCTGGGTAAGGTTAGGTCAAGTTCGGCTAGGTTAGGTATGGTTAGGCTAGGTTAGGTAGTGCTTATTGTAGTGCTTCTGATGGTGCTGACGCGGCAAGAAAGCTTACTTGAACGCACGCATAGTGATCCACGTACACAGCGTGGCGAGTTTGGCGCCAGTGCCACCGGATATCGGTTGTGTGCCGTACTAACAGACCACTTTACTGAACATACCTTCACTGAAATACCTCCACCTGTCTTATTTCGGTAGCTACTATACTTATTATAATTGTTGATATGACATGTGATGTCTATTTCTTTAGTAAGCCAAGTTTCTGTCAGTGCAATGACATCAAATGTACGTTTCACAGAGGACAGAAAGACTTGAAGGAGGGAAAAGTTCCTTCGTAAACTACGCACATTAATTACAAGAACTGAAAAAGGCTTATCTGCTACATACGAAAAAATTCTTCAAGAGATGTGTTTTTACACGGAAAAACAAGGATTATCATTACCATACTCATCTCCAATATTGAATCTTGGTTCTTCCATCCGTTTTACCTCCACTTTTCGTTAGTTATGCTGTAGGGATATCTTCTTCGGAGTGAATAGCGACTGCTCGTTCAGACTCACTCTTCTTTACAAAAAGTATAAGCTGATTTGATTTCCCTTGACAGCCGCTTCTGCCTCACTTTGAAGAGTAACCCAGCTCGCTGCTGTGTTAGGTATTCACTAACAAACAACATAACAACAAATATCATTTATTATCTGGTATACAGGGTACAGTGGATACACCTAGCGAGGTTTTCTTTTTGCCTTATTTCTAAAATTTTGAAGAACTGTAGTGTGAAGAACAGGAGAAGCAGTCTGTGATGAGAGTCAATTTAGGATCCCTCGCCGTGCATCGACTGGCCTCTCGGTGCTGGAGTGCTCCACGCAGTGTAAATCCGTAGCATGCCGTCCGGGGAATCGAACCCGGGCTTCTGTTGATGCGATGCCGAGCCGTTGTCACTTCACCACTGAGAGGCACCACTAGCGTAGAAATCTGCTGGTTTTCACTCCTTTAAAGCTCTGAGAAGTTTATTTCTGGCCTCTCTCGATGAAAATTTCACTTAGAGGTGTTGGACGTTTTGGTTTTTTCCTTCAGCCGCAACTTCAATGACATCGGTAATGCCAGCGACACCGAGTTCCAGCTCTTCTTCAAATTTGCCAGCCAGCAGCTCCAAGGCTTCTCTCTGCGCTCTCGGTTCCCTGACCTTCGCTGTCTTCATCACTCCTTCGATATTCTTGCCCTGTAATTTCAGCGTCATCCCAAGGGCGTCCTGCTCCAATTGGTCCAGACGGTCATTTACGTCACTGATGGTAGGCGCATTGCTTGAAGCTCTGCCTTCAATCCACAACAGATTTTCGGGCGACGGTTCCTGGAGACGAGACGCCCCTGAATCCACAACAGCATCATGTGCACGCACTACCTCAGCTAATCAGCACTGACCCTTTTGTAAAGTCTTATTTTCCGAGTACTGCAGCGTCACCCTCCTGTATGATATAACAGTCCCAACACTTTTTCTGCTTGCATGTTGTAAGCCTCTTGACGCGCACCAACACACTCTGCCAGGAGACACAGCTGGTTGTATCTTGAGTTTCATCTCTGACAGTGAACTACGTAAGAAATACAACGCAAAGTTCAAGTCTTGAAATGAGGTACAAAGTAGACAATAACGGATTTCACTATATCAGAGATTGGTTATTTAGTCCTTTCTTTAACAGTAATCTAGTGAAAAATTAGAATCCAGATCTTCCAATTTCCTTAGTTCATGAGTCACCGCTATTATATACCCATGTGATCATACATTGAGCTGCTTAGCCCTTCAGCACACGATTCACACCCATTATATGCTATTGATTCCTATTACACACTTTCCTCCAGCTCGCAACTTCTCTGATATTCTCTACTTTTCTACCTCACTATCCACGTGTGGGGTGTCCCTTTTTCCAAATGCTCTATTTACGAAGAAAACGACGAAAAGATGCCCTTAAAAACAGTAGTTTTCCAAAGTTTGATATTCTACTGGAAACCATCTTGTATTTTCAGACATCATCACTCACTGTCATAAAAAATCAATCACACTACTTTTCATCGCCCTTTCGACCTCATTTTTATCATTTTATACTCTTAATTAATGTTTTATTCTATTATCCGAATATTTCTTGTATAGTATGTCGATAGAAACCCGCATAAGGCCCACTTTTATTAAGCACAAAGCATAATTTCCTTTTTTTTAATCATTGCATAGACACTTCTAATTTTCTGTTCATTCATAAAATAAAACGATCCGGAGGTGCTGCTCTATTTTCAAAATTTCCAGATACTTCGATATTCAAACACCATCATATTGAATTTTTGGGTATCATTAAACACTTTCATGGAAATGACCTCCAGCAATCCTACCCCACTCTTCTCTCAGTATATTTGTTAATTTTTTATGTACTTATCTACTTTAATTTCCAAAACACCATATTATTACCAAAATCTCAACCACACAACTGTAATATATTCACGTTTTTGTAATGTGCTGGCGTTTGTTGTAACGTATTTAAGTGAGTATGGTATACTCTAGTATTGTCAGCATTTATTTCCGTGCGTAGATGAGTTCTAGTTGGGATTGTCACTGTACTTGGTTGTTAGGTTTAACTTCAATGTAGAATAATGCTATCAGGCTACAGTGCTGGATGGTGAAGGGACGTTTTTAATATCTTGTTGTTAATTTACATCTTAATACACAAGACTTAGAAGATATGATCCAATAATAAGTAGCCAACATGCTACTGATAGACACAGACAACAAGGTACAAGGTCTAGATCTGAATAAGTGCAACATACAGAATGCTGCAGACACTGTGTAGTACTGTAATGCTAAGTACCGAATAAGCTGAAGCCTGATAGCACAGGCGCCCTAATATATCAGTCACTTGGAAGACCAGCAGCTTCCGCCTGAATTGGGTCGGAAGTCCGCCGGTAAATCACCTTATGTTTATGAGACTAAGAAATACCTCCGAAACTCTGGTTACAGGTTTTGACGGACAATTTTTACTGATAGACGTTGCTGCCGGAAAGTCTTTAATAATCTTGGCTTCCACACTCATTAACAATGCTGGTAAACAAGCACATTTTGTACGGTGTTATGTACGACCTTTTACGTTCTTTACTTGAGAGCTTCTGACCTGGCACATCCGCCAAACATGAATTCGCATGGTACAAAGAATGCGTCTATACATTTAAATGTTAAGGCTAACACATTGGAATGTTGTATATGCAAAGCGCATGTATAACACCTACCTTATTGATTTTTTATACACTCACGAAAGAAAACGATGAATGGGTACTTTATTCCTTTTTCCTCATTTTCCACTTTTTTCAGAGCTTTGAGGTGTTTACCACCGCTATGTTGGGCATTCAAACACATATTACCATTCATTACCTGCATGCCTCCACCCTACTCCTCATTTCAATTTTCATTAACGCGTGCATTTTTGCAGCACTACTCAATATGTGCGCATTTGTAGTCAAAGATAGAGGCGTAGATGCACCACTTCTATCCAATTCTACAGCTCAACGCTGTTCTCACAAGTGTGCTTTAGTTATTTTGTCTATTTTCTGAGATTATATGCCTTTATCCTGTACCCATCAACGCATGAACCCTGCCATAAGAGCCGACTCCGCCTCAGATTTGCTCATAAGCTATCTTACTTTAATGCGCGCTATAAGATATAGGAAAATTAAACTTGTTTATAAACCATAGTTATACTTGCACTCATAATTGTTCCTAATACATCCTCAAGTATGCAGAAAAACTTACATCAACACACACATACATAGACCATGATGCCCAGATATAATCATTGTCGATCACATGAAGCGGAATTCGCAATCAAAGTGCCAAGTTTAATTTGCAATGCACACCGTATTTTTGAATCGTTAATGTCTCTTTTTATTCTCTTTATTTCTTAGTTTATCTAAAACAAAAATATTAAAGCAATGCGCCTGTACAAAATTGAGTTACTTGTATATTATGCCTTTAATAACGGGTGAACACTGACTGCCCACTAGTAAAAAGCTCTAGGGAAACTGCGAATCTTCTACCTATCTTAGCTTGTAGAATGACTATATCTCAGTGTTCTTAACTGCATAATTCGCTTTATATCAGGAGATAATTTTGTTACTTTTTAAAGTAATATGAATCTCAGATAAGTGAAATCCGCACCCTAAAAAACGACTAGGTACGTAAAATTGCCAAATCGCTTGAATTCATGCAACATTAAAAAAGTTATAAATTTTTCATTATCCTGAACCAATTTTAACTGGAAATCATCAGAAAGGGCAGCTGGGCCGCTACTGAAATGAAGCGGATTGTTACACGCCTTGCAGTAGGTACTGTCTATTAACTTTAGCCAAGGAGCTAGGAAGAAATTGAAGAATCTCGTCTTCATACCTGGGAACTCCAAACACTAACGGAAGCTAAGAACACGGGAAGAACCTTTTCGCCTCGAGATTGTCGAAAAACACGCAAGCATATTAACAGGCATCTTAACAGCACCAGCGCTGCCATGTTTGGCGAAACTGGCATCGTTCCTTTGTCCAGACAAACCTGATGCCATGAATTGGTGATCGAGTAACGTTAAGCTTGTCGTCATGCCTCCGTTGATCTAAACTTAAAAATGAAGAAAACGCTTTGCTTGGGCACGAAAATACAACGAGACGAACTACCAAAATGTTCTCTTCATAGATAAGGCTAGAGCTGCCATTGACGTCCCGGATGGGTGAGCTACAGTGAAGACTCCTCTTGGAGTCCCGATTCCGTATCGATTGAGACGCCAACAAGAAGGTGGAGGTAATATATTTTCGGCCGGTATCATAGATGACGAGCTTATCTGAAGTTTCTGAGTGCCACAGGGTGTCAAACATAGCGTTTCTAAATGAGCATTTACACCATGGCTCGATGACCCACAACATTTGATAAGTACACCATCACATACTCTCCGTTCAAGTGTATGCGGAGAAACAAATTCCTTCTTTTCTTATCTCGTAATGACTTTGAAGCATTGGTTTCAAACCCAGAAATGCTATGTAAAATGGGGTAGCAAAAATTTCATCAGAGTTTGGCATGACTGCCGGCGTGTTCACACGTCATTCATCCCAACACGTTTTCTCAAACTTGAGGACGCGGCTCGTTGAGTTGATGGAAGCACGGCGAATGCGCAAGACTGAAGGATGAAGCCTGTCCGTTTTATCAACGCTCTGCATCGTTCAAGTTCAGTATACAACACCTATATATACTGAATTTATTTTTTGTTAAGGCGTGTTCACACGTCATTCATAAGAATGCGTTCGCTCATCCCCTCGTCTGAATGTATTACTGTGCCCAAGAAACAGCAGAGAAGTGCACTTTTTTTAAGATATATTTCACTTAAAATTTGAAGAGATATCCGTAGCTTACCTCGTGACACTTGGAGTTCATAAAGCTGTGTGGACAACATCGCTACAAAACTTTTGGACGAGTGAATGAGTGAAATTATTGAGATGAATGACGTGTGAGCTCGGCTTAACCTTCACAGGCCATGAGCAAGTCGCTATAATGCATTTTCGTCCTCACTTTCATGATCAGATTCACTGTAATCTTCCATAAAACAAGAAGGAATGAAAATGTTCTAAGAACACGGACGCCGTGTATGTTTTGACAAGTCAGCTGATTGCTGCACGTTGATTTCACGTCTATCAGTTTATCAGGTTATAATTATTCTAGAAATAGGCTGTTCCTAGGCAAGAAAATAGATAAATGACGAATGAAAATTAGTTTTTTTAAAAACTGAGCAAGGTTGGTTTATCTTCGTTCCAGCCCAGCTCCCGGCCGTCCACTCGTCGTTCTTGCCAAACCCTAGAACAGAAATTTTTCCATATAAAATGAGTCGAGAAAATAGGAATGAGCATTGAAGTTTTACTGTAGCTGACCAATTGAATATCCAGTCGCCAGAAATTGAAGCACTGAACTTTAAAATTAGTTTAGTTCATAAATCTAGAGAATTTAGTCCAAGTACTGGAACTGGAAAGTTAAAGCTTCAATCAGATTTATCTCTGACAACAATTTTTAGAGATAATCGAAATGGCAAATTTTTTGAGATAATCGAAATGGCAAATTGTTAGAGATAATCGAGATGGCATAGTTAGAAATACTCGAGATAGCAAATTTTAGATGTATTCGAGATAGCAAATTTTAGAAGTATTCGAGATAGCAAATTTAGAAATTTATTATAATATACAATAATAGAGAAAATTTGTGAAAAGGCAAATAGCTTAGGATCGGGTTAAAGAGGAGTTGTAGGGATTACTATTCGAGTTATTGACCAGTAGATCTCCATTCGCTGAAGAATGGTGTGGAAAATTGCCTCCAGATTGGCCGTGAATTCGGAGAACAATTACCTTAGGCGTAGTCCAAAGTAGGTGATCCGCTGCTGGTGCCCTGCAGCTCCGTCATGGGGGCCCCCGCTCCGTCAGTCACACCCTCCTAACGGTGATGATGAAAGATGAAGAAACGATACAAGGGCGTTAGTATTTACCCAACAAGGTACACCGCGAGAATAAGCCCATATGCGTGTGTCGTGTGTGGAGACAGATGAGTCCGCCAGTCCGGCCCAGGGGCATCCCCAAGTACAGCTGTCCTTTTTCTACTGCGGCTAAGCACAGAATGTGCAGAGAGAGCAAAGCCCAGAAACCCCTCGATAATCCGTCCTGTTGTTGGCTAATTGCTTAAACCCATTTTCTGTACAGTTCCACTTGAAATTGGGCTATAAGGTTATGGGATATGAATAGCTAAGACTTCAAGCAAAAGTAAATATAAACAAAAATGTAAAGAAACGATGTCATAACTGAGCCTGTGGAGTCATTTATTTGAACGAGAGACGCTTCTACGTATGTGGAGACAGCAACAGAAAAAGTGGACACGCAGATCGTGTTCGTTCACCTGATTGAAAGCGTTGATGTGAATGACGGGTGAATTCAGTTTAATGGTACAAGGAGGCCTACTCTCTCCCAGTCTGTGCAATATCTTAATTGACTGTATCCACGCAAAGTTGAATGCAGCTGGAGTAGGCTGTCACATTAACAATAAAGTAGTAAACGCCCTTAGTTAGGCTGACGACATGGTGCTTATTTCTCCCTATCCTGCAGGTTTACGAAATTTCCTCGCAGTTGGCAAGAGCGAAGCAAATAAACTTTGTATTGAGTATAATACAGTGGAAAAGTGTGCATGTATATTAGGTCTAGGAGAAGTAGCCTGCGCGCCGGTCAGAAATATTCTGTTCTCAATGGTGTAGACTGTAGAGCTTACGTATGTAAACAGCTTCTCTTGCCTGGGTCATGAAATCATTGATTATATTCGTGATAACTATAAGACGTAAAGAAAGAAACGCGAAAGCTCCATGCAGTTGGTAGCACGGTAATTCGGAAATTCGGACACAGCTCTGAAGAGGTCAGATGCCGGCTGTTCCGAACCTATTGCTACCCTCTGTACTTTATTGCCCACTTTGGTGTGACTTGGATATGAAATTAATTGAGACCTTAGTAGTGTATAAAGCACCCAAATCCCGGTTTTTGAGGGTAACCTACCCTCGCGGCTACTCTCGCGCGCGAGCTTCCGGTTTGTAACGGCCAATGCACTACCGGTTTTGCGGGGGTCAGGGGGGCGCAAACCGGAGTGGGCGGGGCCTGGGAAACCGGAAGGGGCGGCGCGATGACCCGGCGGCGCGAGGGGAACCTACCCTCAAAAACCGGGATTTGGGTGCTTTATACACTACTGACCTTGTGCGTTGCTTATAACTACAAATTCTGCACATTAATGAATGTTCAAGGTCTAATAATGCAAGTCTAATATTTACTCGAAAGCACACGGATTGTCTTCAAGTCAAAACCAAAAAATGGCCTTGAGCCTAAAAAACAGGACAGAAACCTCCAACAACTCTTTAATAATAATGGCCCTGGCGACAAACGACTAATATGTATAATTGTATATATCTTCCGCGGCTGCGCGATGAAGGCAAGCAATGGGGCTTAATGAGGTTTAGAATGTAAGACTACTGAGATATGTGTATTTTTTGTTCGTAACCTAGAAATAAGATGTATTCTTTGGTGTACCAAAGTAATATTTCAAACTTGTAATGTTTCCATGGGTAAGAAATTTAATTTTTAAATATTATTGAAATATTACTAGCATCACATTGCCGTCAAATGATCATCATAATATTCCATTCCGTTCAACGAAGGTTGCCACTTCATTCCATGAAACTTTGGATGTCATAGCGAGCGTCTTACGGTTTGGCCACCTTGCTCTCCTGACCTTAATCCCATTGAACAACTGTGTCAATCTCAAAAAAAGGAGGTCGTATTTATGTTGAAAATCAAATTCCGGCTGAAAATGACTGATGTTGCTGGTACTATATCATCATTTCACGTTCACCGACTGACTTCTTTAGTAGATAAACGACTGTTTAACGTAATTTGAAACAATGGTAGTCATGTCAACAACTAATCTGCTTCCCTAACGCATAGTTGTTAAATTAATTTATTATGTTTTTTATAGTTGATAAGGGGTTCATTATTCGAATTAAATAAAATTATGATGTTGAAACATTGTTTTATTACCTTTAATGTACAATTTTAGAATATTGCATGAATTCAAGTGAAATTTATGTTACTTTACGTCCCTACGGCAATTTCATTTCAAGGCACAAACTCTCACTTATGTGAGATTTACATTATTTAAGAAAGTAACAAAATCTTGACCTACCATAAAGCGAATTGCATAGTTTAGTACCTCATATCCTAGTAAATATGGGCAGCAGGTCTTAAAAGCCTCCTCTCATATTTGAACTTCATTACACGGCAAAAAATTCAATATCTTACTGGACCCAGTAGAAAAACCAGCTTGTCTGAGAGGTCCGCTCCAAATTGTTACCTTATCGTAATATATCCTATATTATAGAAATTGATAATTTTTTTTCGTCACAGTAATTATATGAACATATTAACTGCGAGGACACAGACCTAACCAGCAAGGGGACTGTCAGGGGTCGCAGATGTCATCATAGGCGTAGCCAGGATATCCTCAAGGCGGACCTGCCTATTTGGTATGGGGCCCCTCTGCACACTATTCCCCCCCCCCATCCATATTTTGGGGTAATTGTTTGCGATATTTGAACTGTTTTGTTTTCCGTAAACTCCATGTTCGGCTCACTTCTTACTGCTTTACAATGGTCGAGAAATTCATGCCGAAATTTTGATGTTTCATTACTCCTTTTAGACCGCAACATCTATCATGTCATATTTTGCTCTTTCTGACAAGTTCAGCACCCAATTATCTTCAATGTACAGGGAAGGGCAGCAGCTGCAGCACGTGTGTCTCCCAAAAACTGGGTCTGGTACGATTGGGCTAACGGCGATTGGTCGAGCGCCAGCTGGTCCAACGACGAAAGGTCTATTAGACCAATTACTCCAGAGACACTAAGTCTAAAGCCAACTAGTCCAACACACCATTTGGCCTAATGACGTACGACGATTAGTCTAAAACTGATATAGAGCCAGGGATAGAAATAAGACAACTTCCGTGAGCAAACTTCTATTCATATCACACAACGCAAAATGAAAATACTTTTAGTTTGTTTAATGTAAATTTAACTATTTTGAAATACAAAACTTAAGTCAAACTTTTTAAAAGTAAAAAAAATTAGTCTCTTGCATGTGAATTTATCATATATACAGCGAGCTTAAGATTTAAGATTATGTGCCAGCGCTCGTAGAAAACCTAAAATGTCGACATTGCCTCTCTCTCTGTAAACAGTTAGCATTCTCTCCTCCCGTTCACTATCTTTCTTCTTGCTCCTAGCTTTAAGCTCTCCTCCAGTAGTGCATTCACTCAGCTCTTTTACATTGTCTTGTTCCTTTCGGAGTTCAGTAATTAGTTTCAAAATTCCAACTTGTATTGAACGTAATAGTATCTCGCACTGTCGATGCTATGGTTTGACTTTACTCTATGTCCTTGGAATACCAAGTTCTCTCTTGCCATCTACGGACCATAATGAAAGTGAGAAAAGAGCGAGGGACCTAATTGTTTGACCTCGCACTACTCTACGCACATAATTTTCATCGAAGTAGCTAACAACTTGAATGCCTTCCTCTGGAACTGTTTCCTTCAGTTCTAGCAATGCACTCTCGATATCGTTTGCAGATAAGAAGGCTAACGCTGCTATCTGCCGGACTCTTAGAGAAAAAATTTCTTTTGTGTCATACAAGGTTTTAAAAGAAAATTCAAGTGTTTTTACAAATGCTTTTCCTCAATGGGAAAAACAACCCGTGTTGATTAGCTGCTCCAGGCATTTTGGATTTAACTGTAATTCTGACGCCAATTTTTGAAGTCTGTGATGATCACTGGAGGAGAAAGGTACATTACATTTTCCGAAATACATAATCTCGTAGATCACGAAATAACACAATATAGTATTATGTGTTCTTCCGTGACATTAGCACATACGCTACGGTAACGGTAACATTCGGCTTCTTGCATTTTGTCCAACGGGAGCAGGAATCGTATACACTTGCTTGAAAAGTATAGAAACGGTTTCAGATGTCCCTTCCATTAGTCATAATGGAGCATTTTCGAGTTTCTTCGTATTAAACTGAGCTGTAAGTATCAGTATCTTGTCGTCTCCAACATTTGATTCTTTGACTAGAAATATATCTCCAGATAGTACTTGTTGGTACTCGACTGGAATAGATATATTATTTAAATTAGTTGGCGGTACTGGTCTCTCCTTACGCCTGCTGCTTACTAGTTGCTCGAGGACCCTTTGCTTCCCAATACACGGTATAACAGAG
This sequence comes from Parhyale hawaiensis, assembly GCA_001587735.2. Classification (NCBI taxonomy): domain Eukaryota; kingdom Metazoa; phylum Arthropoda; class Malacostraca; order Amphipoda; family Hyalidae; genus Parhyale; species Parhyale hawaiensis. The sequence goes on from LQNS02278083.1 coordinate 16,043,753, forward strand.
GGATAAACTGGACTACTGGGACGGAATTGGCTCCTGTCACCCAACAACGTGACTTAGGAATCACTATCACAAACAACAACACAGTCAGCAAGTTGACAAGAGTGCATGTGAAAATAGCAAGCAGAGTATTGGGATTCAGCACCAGAAGTTTTGAATACGAGTCCAAAAACATCATCATTCCCTTGTACAAAGCGTCAGTGCGGCCACACTTGAAAATTCCCAATAGTTACTCTCCTTGGTCTCTTTGGCTCCTTAAAGGCTCACTCTGATTCATCCGGCGGGGCTCCCAGAGTCCCTTGATCATGTCTTTGAAATACCCGTTGGGCTTTTTCGAAGGGCCCCCGGAGTCGCCCGGTGGGGCCCTCGTGAAGAGGCCCCCAAGTCAGGATGTTGTCAGCAGCCATTGCCTTGGTAGCAAATTCTTGTGTCCAGGGAATGCTAATGGTCGATGATTCAGCTAAACCTAGGGAATAAAATATCTATGTTGCGTGGGTTATAGTGCGGTCACTTAGTTGAGTGTTGTACAAGCACCCGTACGTGGGTGCGAAATCTTTATCACTCGCGAGCAAAGCAAAGTGCGCTAATAATGTTTTCGTAAAAGATTTAAGTATGTTTGTATATATGTTGTGCGCGTTTGATGGATTTGCGCGATCGATCGCGCTGCGCAATCGGTGGATCGTTCAAATTATAAAATAATAATAAAAAAAAACAGTCCTTGCCTCCCCTAACCTACCCGACATTAAACCCGAATATAGTCCAACTTACCCAAAATTACGGCCTAATACCTACAACATCCACCGATTGCGCAGCGTGATCGATCGCGCAAATCCATCAAACGCGCACGACATGTATATATATATATATATATATATATATCACAGTTTCTCGTCCCGTCAACACCTGGTATTATCCAGACAGGGGGCTCTCCGTCCGCCCTTGTGTTTAAATAGAATAAATACTAAGAATCGAGTCAGGAGTCTGTCCACCAAAAACAGGTAAAAGGAGTTGAGCTATGTTCATAATTTTTTTTTTTTGCAGGGAGTCTGGTGGGTTGTGCTCGATGTGACTCATGCCAAAAAATAGGATTAGCTGGCCATCAAAAATGACGGCGATGAAATTTGCTCCCACAGCTTGTGATGGTCTTACGCCACGAGGCGTTCTAGTTATCACCCGCGAACGAAGTGGGCACCTCCCGAGGCCCAGGGGTGGTATGACCCGAGGGTCCCCAGGGTCCCTCTTCAGTTACGCCTACGCCTACGGTTGTCATATGATTTTTTCGTCTTTTACGCAAGAATTTATCAGATTTAGAAGCAAGAACTCAACAATTTTAGATCAATTATAAATATAATTGATCAATTATCTATTTTATTTATCAATTTAACAAAACAACACTTTTTTAAATGTCAGTAAATTTCATTGAACCTATTCCTGTCTTGAAGGTAGTCAAGCTAGCAATCAGAAACTTCCGAGAGGCCGTAGCTGAAATTTCCCCACGCCATGAGAATCATTCACTTACGGCTCTGTATGGAAATTCAGCCGACTCGCGATCGACTTAGGTGTACTCTTCTGATGTTCACAGATCAAAGGCTCAATGTTGAGCGGTACGATGCATCCGATCAGGCATCATGGGCAATACACGAAGGCTGCGCCGCTCATAACCACAGGGTTCCAGTTGAAGAATTAGCAGGCGATGTTATGACGGATCAAAGATGAAAAAGTACATAAATTGAAATGAAATGGCCGCCAAAGATGAGAGGTCCAGTCGATGACCAGTCGGGCTGAGATGGGACTTGCAGCAAAGCCATGAAATATTCCAGCGCCGTCCTGTCTTTCGGCCGGCGCAGAACTGCAAAGAACTCACTGTTTCTTAAACCCGGGGTTCAAAATACCGGTCAGGAAACTCTTCTACAGGAATGCACAGTGACGGTCTGAATTGGTGGATCTTGATGTTACGTTAATGAAATTATAGTTTTATTTTGTTTAAATTTCCTTTTTTTACATAGAGGGCCGCGAAGTAAGTCCCGGCGGCTCTTTGGGAATCGGCCTGTCGGTCCGTCTACTGCTGCTAATCTACTCTAATCAGTATATACAGCTGTCCAGGCTATACTGCTGAGTGGTGAAGGAACCATGTCAAGTTTTTCTGCTTTATTTTCATCACTTATGCGTCTAAGTTACAAGTTGTAAGCCGCTGAGACATATCTATCTACCTGGAATTGTAGACTAAGTATAGCTATGCTCCAAGGTGTAGCCAAGTGAGATACAACGTCAACACAGTTAATGCTGCTCGTGCTTACCAGGCACATGTTTTTGTACTAGATAACTTACGGTAAGCACGCTTACGATTTGGAAACCGGTATGCACAAACTAACTTCCGTTGACCTTTGTAGGGTCGAAACGCTCACAAATTCATCTGATGAAATTCTCTGAATATTCGTGAGACCGGCAAGCATGTGAAACTATGGGAGCAGCAACCATTGAGTGACAACCGAAATATAATAACTTCCGCCGGACCTATCAATACAAAGCTCACGCCGTCCAGCTAAGATACTGGTTTCTGTAAATGACTTGTTCTGTTGCATGCCAGTCCGACCATTCCCTTCATTATCGCTTATGACCTTTCCGGCGTTCCTTCCTTAGACCTTGTCTAACATGGGCACGAATGTAGGTAGCAATGAGATTCAACTGTTCGTCATGTTGAGCTAGAATTTACATCGTTGTATTTGTGACAAGTATACACATAGGATGTGTATACATGTGTGACCAGTATACACAGCCTATATAATCCAATCTGCATGTAGTTTTACCTTATCACAAATCTTCACGTAGGTTCTGGATTCGCCCTCTGGATCGAATTTGTCGCGGTAATGGCGAACCGCGGCAGTTGTCTCAAGTACAATTATTTTGCTATTACCGTCTGAAACTTGATGTAAAGTAGTAAATCAAAAACCGACGTTCGAAAAAAGTATGAGTTGAATCTAAGTAGTTTAAATCATCGTAATCACTGGTCGAAAGTGTAATACACCCCTAAATTACCAGAAGGAAGCGTTATACTGACTTTCAACCACGGAATCTCCCCTGCAGCAAGTGTAAGATTCTCCAAAAAATAATAAAATTTCAAACAATGATCAACTTTAAGGCTTACACTATGTATCTAATGTTTTTAATAATGTCCAATCAAATAACAATGTCCATTGTCCAGCCTACTCACACTGTCCGATATTCAACCAATGTTCATTATTCTACAAATATCCAACCTTTAAACAATGATAGATCTTGTAACAATGTCCAATTTTCTATCAGTGTGAAATCTTCTAACGATATCCACTCTGCTAACAAAGTCTAATCTTCCAACAACGCCTAATTGGCTAACAACGCTCGATCTGCTAGCAAATCCCAATCGGCTAACAATGTCCAGTCTTAAAAGAAATTATGTATCCTGCTTTCTGAAAAGTTTTGATGCTTTTAACACACCTTTCGGTGCAGGCGACTAGCTTAATTCTATCTTGCATAGGATGAGTTATTCCGCTACAAGGCTCCTTTCTCGGAAGAAAGAGTCCCTATATAGTAGCGAGGTAGCTCAGCTCAAATAAAATAGGGTTAAGTCAATGTATTTTACTTGAATTAAAACGTTCTTAATTATTTCACTTATTAGTGGTAAAAAAGTAAGCACAATTTCCGATACAGCTCGCCGTAGCGCAGAGAAAGCTGTGCTGCATAATAAGCGGCAACGTGTGTCCGCTTTCCAGGCGCTGGGAATGTCTGTTCGGAGCTGAGGGATGCAGAGCATGTATGCAATATAGAGCTGTAGTCTGACGTTATGTTGAGCTCTTGGGCTCAAGGTTTCACCGAGAACTCTAGTTTTTTAGAATGCTCGAGTTCTTTGTTGAAAACAGAATTTTATTAAGGCGGGATTAGGTCACTGACTTTATGCTTCAATTCTTCATTTGTATAGATTAAAGGCTTAGGTAAAAGGAACTGATTGGGTGATAACACAGCGTTTATTATCCCTATCGAACTTTTGGAAGGTATCATAAATATATTGACAGATCTATTCTACCTCTTCTCCCTATTTATTTAAGTAATGATCAGTAAATTTTGGAAGCTCTCAGCTACAAAGTAAATCTCCTACGCTTTTCCTTAAAGAAAGCACAGAAAAAAAGGCAATTGGAAGAAACAGCGCCCTTAGTTTTTTGCGACTAAGGGCTGCCATAAATGCCGGTAAGCTAAGAAGGAAGTATAAAAGAACACCGGCCATGGGTGGAAGAGCTTCTACCACCAATGTGATCTGAAGCTACTTGAGATACAGAAGGAAGAACTTCAGAGACTCTATTGACTATTGTCATATTTTACATTGGGCCTGGGGTATATCAGCGTCTCTACTTGACGGTACGTTACGAGTGAATGTATTCTGTACGCCATTACGTTTACCAATTCGTTACCACTTCGAAATGTAATAGAAGAACATCTTTGTACCGTCAAACTCTCAAAGTAATGAAAAATGAGGATGTTTGTACAGAAAAAACTGCTCCTATTTCGTCAATCAAGTACGCCATACTTATATATTGCTGGAAATGAAGAGAAATTGCACAAACTTTGTATCAGCTTCTGGGTTAGTGAATTACAAAGTGCGATGATTTGTGTTCTACCGCCAGAAATCATTCGGGAATTTTCAGACCCAAAATTTTCAGCCCCGGCCTGCATCCCATTCGCTAAGGATTCCTAATAATTACTAAAAGAAAAAAAGGGTAAATTTTTACTATTACCGGAACTCAAATTCAGTATTCAGTATTTTCGTTGATATAATTAGGTAGAATGAAACATTCTAAGACGTTTTCTTTGGAAATGCTTAATTTTCGAGATATTCAACTTTGAAGTTCCCATTGTTTTGAACCTGACCGAACCTAACCAGCCTAACCTAACCTTACCTAACCTAGATTTACCTAACCTTACCTAACCTAACTTAACCTTATCTAACCTAACCTAAGACCTTACCCAAAAACCCTATAAAAAGAGGTTTTCCTTTACACTGTGCTAGTGTGGTTATCTCCTCCCATAGAAAAACAATGGGAACTTCAAAGTCAAATATCTCAAAAACTGAGCATTCCAACGAAAACGTCATACATGAAAAATGTCTTAGAATGCCTTATTTTACCTAAATATGCCAACGAAAATACTGGATTCGAGCGTAGGTAATAGTGAACAAATCCCGAAAAATGATGGAACTCGAGGCCCTGCGAATAATAACTAAAAAAACTGCTGGGCCTGCAAGAAACGGGCCTGGTGCTGAAAATGCAAAGCCAGTCACGTAGAATGCACATATAGATGACATTATCAGTTTTATCACTATAATCGTTCTTGGACGTGTTGGTAGTATTGTCCGTTGAGTATTCACCGATGTTCTTTATACTTATATACATACATCATTAGATTTCCAATGGTGTAACAACATGATGAAAAGTATTCAGCTGTGCTCGGTATAGCTCGGGAGGGTGAGGAAACCCTTGGCCTACGGTGAATACTGTTCACACTAAAGGTGTTTGACGCAGTCATGGACCGTCACGAGTCCGAATGTTTGGCAGCTTTCTTGTAGTCAAAAAAGTGCAGTTTTCAAAATTTTAATTGTTGCTAAATGGTTCTAAGAAATATAAAAAAAAATGTCTGTGACCCTTGCTATTAGCCTGATAACATGCATCACGGCTAACATTTTAATAAATCTTATGTTAGATAGACAATTGTGTTCGTACGGATAGAACAAAACGTTCGAATACGTTGTACTGCGTATGGAGGACAAAAGCCCATAGTGTGAACCCCGACTTGAGAACACATGTTACTTTCGTTCAACCCAACACCGACAGATGGAGCGGAAGTTGAGGCGGGGACTGGCGCTGCTGCTGTGCCTGGCGGCTGTGGCCCTATCGTCTGCCCAAGATGTTCCAAAGAATGCAACCCAGGGGGCTTCCGCGCCCGAAGTCTCCAAGGCCGCTGAGCCATCGACCAGCACAAGCCCCAAAGGTGGGTCTTGAAGGCATCCTAAACTCATGAAAAGCGCCCTCAATGGAGACTAAATAGTTGGTAATCAAAATGTTAACCCTAAAACTAAGGACAGGTTTACTTCATGAACAATGCGTCAAGCAATGGTATTCTTCCGAGAAAGCGTCGTTTTATGTATATTCGCTCCCCATAGAGTTAAATTATGTATGTAAATGATAGTAATACATAGTATCCATCTTCCGTACAACTCACGTGAATGTATTCCCTTTCCCTTTGATGAAAGATAACAGCCACTTTTCGAAGCCATTTTCGCAGCCTCATCTCCATACGCAGTGTCGTTCAGATATTTTGCCCTTAACTTGAAAGCGTAGTTTTTCTCAAGAAGTGCAGGTGTATCTTAAATAAAAGCTTATATTACAGTACTTTTTCAGTGTCCGAAAGGATCCATTGGGCTATATATGTAGTTTTTTATTTTGATCATCCCAGGTCGACTCATGTTATACCTTCTCTCCATGCATTCCTGTACATTATGGCCTGTGTCGTGCCATGCAGGGGCGAGCGAGAGCGACGATGCTGTGGCCTTGAGCATCCAACAGGCTTAATTGTAAAGAAAAAAAAAAAAAACTGAGGAAAAGGAGCATCATAAGAGTCAGCAGAATAAGACACCATAACAGAGGAAGGCCATCATACGGGCCAGGAGCAACCAATGAACCAGGAAACAAAAGAAAATGCAGCGGTGATCTGTGAAATTTAGGTGTTTTTTCCTACCTGTATCTATGCACATGGTATAAGTGAAGCACTCACATAGATATCTCTCTCGTGCAAACCTCAGCTGGTTTGCAATTGATGGGAGGTTTTGCAGAAATTGCTCTATACTTATTGGACTACGCTAAGCAAAAATTAAGCTACCCTGCTCTGGCGCAGTTAGGTGCAAGGTGGGAGGACGATGAGGCGGCTCGGGCTTAAGAAGGAAGGTGGGTACCTAATGGGCAAGGATACCTGCAAATGTGCAGCTGCGTGGTAACTGTGCATTAAAATATTTTGTGCTTCACAAAGCTGCCTCACGCAGAAAACAAACCGTTTTGGTGACGCAAATAAGAAGTTCATCCATCAGAGTAAGACCTCGTAAAACGTGAAACTAATTTCAATCAATTTTTAGTCGTTATTGTCAGGACACAAAGATGGTCGCCCTCTGTTAGATGATAAACTTATTTCTTTCGTCACCATCTTCTTGCTTGAGATCATTTTCAAATTAGGAAATATCTTGTTCACTTTCGTCAAGCATCAGTCGCAAAAACCTTTCGAGTGTTTTGAGTGGACCACCAATTTTACTACCGTATATGCATTAAGCCAAGCCAGAAAAACATATTCTTCATCAACGTACTTCAAAACTTGGTAAGTTTATCTTCAACGGTGATAGCCAATAATTTGCTTAGCACCTTCATTGTGCATGTTCGCGGTTGTGATTCTAATACTGTATCGCAAGTAGTGCAGGGTAGTTGTCTATGCATCTTTTTCAATTTAGGATATCGAAGGTGCTAAATGCTACTAATAAGTCAATATCACTACACGAGCGTTGCAATTTTATCAGTTTAGTATTGTATTTTGTACCGTAAAGGAAACAAATGCAACGATGCAGTCACTTCTTTATTCGCTGAGGGAACCCAAATACAAACAGCTGGGCGACATCATCGAAATACGTGATTGCTGGCAAGTTAGATTCAGCACTTAAATTATCTTCCGGTGCATACTGGATAACAGCAAGGCGTCTAATGAAAAATTGCAGACGGAGTTTGAGCTACTCTGTATTGGAAACCACTCAACACTGCAACTAATGATGGATATGAACCTATTAGAAATACAATTGTGAGAGATCTTGTTGAGAGCAGCAAGATGATATTAGAGTGGAAACAATGGAGCCAGAGCTGTAACCATAGATAAGGATTGGAAAGGCTGGGTGCTTTTCGTGAAGAAACCAATAAGTGACGCCCACTCTGCCGACATAGTGTCATTAGTGTTTAAGAGGATAGACTGCTGCTCCCATTTAAAGAAGAAAAGCCGCAGAACTTGTCATATAAAGGCCCGCCTTGTGTCCTCCGATCAAGATTAAAAAACCCTACAATTTCTGCGTGAAAATAGCAACCGTCAATTTTTTACCAATGGGATATCCCCCATGGCAGCAGAAAGTGAAAAAGGTGTTATCACGGCTTTTAAAAAATCAGTACGCATGAAAGACGTATATATGAAGATTATTTTATAGTAAATATGTGAAAATGAAAATTCCGCATCAAATAAATATGTACGTTTCAAGTTAATATTGGGAACGAAACGCTTTCAAAACCATTGCGCAGCTCTGACGGCCAGAGCGCTCATGTTAACTATCGTTAACCTTTCTTTACGAATAGCTTTAATATACGTAATATTTAATTTAATATCGAAGCAACGTTGAAATGACCAGGTAAACAACAAAGCACTATAGGTGCAACCGTTGTGTCAATGCAATATCGTTATCAGAGTTGTAATCTGGCTGACGTATCCATATCAAAATAAAGGCAATACTATAGCACTCTGAGAGCGCATACCTCCGCCAAGCAAGGCAAAGGTAATGAATAGTTCAAATTGGTTCTGAAAGTATGAGTTCCTTTTGTATCAACACCAAAATCTAATCATTTGTTCATTTTGACAGTAGCTAATATAAGAGCTTCACTAAGTTTCTTCAAGATCCGTCCATAACTTTTCGAGTTATGCTGCTAACAAACATTCTGACAAACATTGATCTAACACACAAACAAACCAACCCATCATCACCAAAATTTAATCATTTATACGGTACCTTTCAGCATTACTGACAGTTTCTGTAACTTTAATAGATATCCGTTCATAACTTTTTGAATTATTTTGTTAAGAAGTATAAAATCAAGCACATAAAAAAACTAACGAACAGATCACCACAAAAATTTGATCATTTACTCTTGGTGATGTACCTAAAAACCCATTTAAATTTTATAGAAACCCGTCTGTAATTTTATATGTAAAGGTAGAAAGAGACAATAGGCCGACAAACAAACGGTTGAACGCATCTTCATTAAAAGCTAATAATATCATTAATCTGTTACTGCTAACGTGCCTAACAGTCCCTGTAAATTTCGTAAAGATCCATCCATAACTTTTTGAGTTATCTTGGTGACAGACAAACAGTATGACAGAGAAACACGGCAAAAACATAACATCCTTGGTGAAGATAATAATCACCAGTTAGCTGGCTGTCTTAAGCCGAAAGTTCAAGGAAATTTATCTTTTGCCTAATTAGGGAATAAATTATAAAACTAGAGCACTATGAGAGCGCATACCATCGCCAAGCTCAGCAACGTGGAAAATTCAAATTGGTTTTGAAACTATTTCATTTTTATCAGAAATAAAATATGTTCATTTATGCTTCTCGACAGTAATAACAGCTTCTGTAATTTTCTTGAAGATCTGTTCATAACTTTTCGAGTTATGTTGCTGACAAACATTAGTCAAACACATAAGCAGATCAACCGATCGTCGCCAAAATTTGATCATTTTCTCTTTGTAATATACCTAACAACTCATGTAAATTTCATAAAAATCCGTCCATGACTTTTTGAGTTACTTTGCGAACAACTATAAAACAAACATAGACACAAATAAACAAACAAACGAAAAACCGGATCATCGTCAAAATTTGGTCATTTACTCTTCGTGATACACCTAACAACTCGTGTAAATTTAATATATATTCGTTCATAATTTTTGAATTACTATATCAATAAAAACGCAGACGAACAAACGGTTGATCGGATCTTCACCAAAAGTTAATCATCTGTTACTCTTAACATGCCTAATAATCCCTGTAAATCTTGTAAAGATCCTTTCGTAAGGTTTTGAGTTATCTTTGTGACAAAGGGGCAAATTCGACAAAAACAGAACCACCTTGGTACTGGTAATAATTATGATGAATGACTTTTAGTGTACCCTTCAAATACAACTTAAAACTAGAACACCTCGTGGCGTAAGACCATCACCCGCGGCGGGAGCAAATTCCATCGCTGTCATTTTTGATGGCCAGCTAATCCTAGTTTTTTGCCATGGGTCTCATCGAGGAGAGCCCAAAAGACTTCCTGCAAAAACTCATCAACATAGCTCAACTCGTTCTACCTGTTTTTGGGTGGAGAGCAAATTTTATCGCCGTCATTTTTTATGGACAGCTAATCCGAGATTTTTGTCATGGTCACATCGAGGTCAACCCACCAGACTCCCTACAAAAAATTATGAATATTGCTCAACTTCTTTGACCACTTATTGGGTGGACAGACAAAAATATATATATATATATAATATGCATACTGGAATTTTCAACGAAAACAGTATCACCTCTCTCACTTCGTTCGCTTCACTTCGCAATATCATTTTATTCATATATATTTTATGTTCATTGTTACTTTTGACGAAGTACGATCAGACATCGCATTCAAAGTTGTAGAAGAAGTGTGTACCTATGCTCGATTCTTATTTTAAGAGAATGCCTACCAGATAAACTAGCTATCAGCGGTTACGTGCAGTGTGGTGATAACTCGCACTTGGTATCTCCGTGGGTCAAGAGCCACGACCCGACAGAATGCAACCATTAGAAGGAATGTTATACATGGTTCTGTGTATACATATATAACACGACCTAAACCTTGTCCAAACAATTTTATTATATCCACAGTATCGCAAAAAATTTACTGATACCTCGTTTGGAGAGCCTGCAGCATGTTGTAACGTACTGGATATCTGTGTTAAATGATGTATTTTATTTTACTTGTGTTTAAGTATTTAAAACATTTGTCTGGGGTATTATTCAGAGGTTGCCCCTGGTAACTTGAGACCTCCCTGGGCCTGTGAAATTAAAAAAAACTAACAAACGAACGCAGTAAACCTAATTTTTCAATAACTTTATTACAGTACCGTGAGAAAGCGTGGTATATGACTGATAATTGCTTAATGAAAGATTCGACTTGAGCATTTCGAACACAGCCAAGTAGTGAAATCACTGGCATAAGTCATAGAAGACAACAACCATAGGAACTACTGAACCAACTACTCTCAAATGGTTTCCAGATAATTCAACGGCCCCGGCAACAACCAATGAAACCTCCTCCAATTCTACCAAAACTGCGGCGCAGGCTGGATCGGCAACAGCTGTGGATCCATCAGGAAAGCAAGATTCTTCATCTGCTGCATCCATAAAGGAAAAGCTTTTCTTCGGTTCCCTGCGCACCATGACGCACATCATTGTAACGTACACGACGTCTACCATCCCATTGTTTTGTCTCAGTGGCACAGCTACAATTGCTTGTCCAGCTGGAAGAAGGAAGAGGAAACGATCATTATCTATTTCTCTTCTTGGAAACACCGACGCGTAAGAATTATTATTTTACATCCTGTATCTTAGAAGGTAACAAGCGTACATAAGTGGTTGATCGATGCTGCTAGTTGAGAGACTCTGGACACCTGTTCTAGAATAAATTACTCGTATTAATATACAACTCTAAATCGTAGGTGCACCAGTAAAGGATGATAGAAAGGCTGACGAGATGAAACTTCATGTCTTCAATGACACATTTCATTCCGTCAGCCATGCAGATCGTAGGATAAATGCTTGATAAGACTCAAATGCGACAACTGAAGTATTTCCCATAACTGCTGAAGCTTCACGCATAAATGTTAACAGTTTTTTCGGGTGTTACCAATGATTTGGGTTAACTAATGGTACGTAGGGTTTGCCTTAGGCACGAATCGTCCTACGAATTCTCTAGGTGCCTCTTGAACAGTAGCCTCACCTAACGGAAATGGGGAAACATTGCTACTGTAAATTTAATAAGTTTGTTAATTAGTACAGCTGTGCTTCTTAACTTACAGACTCTACTGCACGAATTATGTAAAGTTTCAGAAAAAATATTGTCAGAGACTTGGTATTTCATTTTGCATTTTTTGAATGGGCTTTTTGTACTAATATCCTTTTTTTTTGTACTCCAGTTACGACAAAATTGAGAGTTCCTTCGGCGCCAGTTACGGCGATGGTGACCAGCTGAGAACCGTAAACGACGGAGGCAAGAAATTCTTCACAATCTGGACGAAGTTCTTGACGACAACAACCCTCACCACAACGGCAACCAACACCGCTTCTACAGTTACTCTATCCTACTACTGCACCGCAGGATCGATGTCCTTGCCTCCGAACTGTGGATAAGAACATCGTGGTATTACAAAGCCAACCGTAACCAGTGGCAAAGCTGAGCTTGTTATTCACTTACAATTGCACGCCATGACAGCCAAAGTGAAGACCTTTTGCCGAAAACGGACACAACGGGAATAATATGTACAAATAAAACATAAATACTGTACGAAGAAAAACGATTGTCGTGCCCTCTATGCAGGCAATCGAACGAGCCAGCGCACACCTATAACATATTTATCCTAACGGAGATGCATTAATGTCACTGCAGTTACTAGGCAGTTGCACAACTCAGGGCATTCACTAGATTCACAGTATAGTATATGAATCAATTCCTACTTGTCTCGATCAAGTATCTCAAGCTAATGACAAGAAAAACCTAAATGCAGCTTAATTTTTTTTACGATCTGTGCGAAAGTATTCTGCTGAGAAGTCTCATATTTAGCTGTTGTGCTCATGTTAGTGCATGGAGATGCATGGGGCTTTGTAGTCATATGAACATGTTATTTTCAATTCAATATATTCCACTCAAAATAATACTTGAATAATTCATGGAATTGTCTGGTTTTCTGATTCATATTGCCTACATGCAGCAAGGCTTGTCACTGATGCTATTGGTAAAGACACAGTTGTTAGGACACAGGACTTGGACAGAACCGGTGATGTGTGTTTGATGCTAACATTTTGAATTTTGACGGCGTTTAATGTGAGCTCTTGTGGAAATCATTAGTGCTGCCTCGTGCCTCTGGCGGGTACCGCAATTGAAGATCAAACGTATATGGTTGTTCTAAATAGCTAATCAGACGTTTAAAGCTCATCATTATTATTGCCGTAGGAAGCAATGGAGAAAGTTGGAGGAAATTTCATAGAGAACTGGCTTACCGAAAAACGCAAGTTAGCTGATAATTTTTAAAAACTTGCAAGTTGCGAAAAAAAAATGTTACCAGGATGACACCCTTCGTTTGTGAAACTGATGTGGCAGTAATTTCCCTACAAGAGTCATGTTAACCCTCTGTTTCTAGTTATAAATAACTATTTATGTATTGCCCAACGAGAGATATTCTTTGTAACGTCTAATATTAGGAACTGTTCGTTTTATTTGCCTTGGATAACATGGTTGACCCCGTTCCGATATTCCCCCACTTTTTTAATAGTCCCCCACACCCTCTCGATTCCAATGTGTTCTCTCTTCTGATACAAAGATATATGCGAGCTGACATGCTTCTCTCTTGCAGCCTGCTGTGTAGAAGCGTAAAGCAGTAGCAGTCTTAGCGACAGTTTAGTGTTGACCCTGCGAGGACGCCCATAACCCGTCATTGAGGCACGCAAACAACTATCTCGAGATACACTCTGCGTTCCTTCAGAAACAAAATTACAAACTAGAGAGCACTCTGAGAGCGCATACCTCTGCCAAGCAAGGCAACGGCAATCAAACATTTAAATTGTTTCTGAAACCATGACTTTCTTTGTATCAGCACCAAAATCTAATCATTTGTGTCTTTCGATAGTATTAACAGTTTCTGTAATTTCCTTGAAGCTCCGTACGTAACTTTTATGAGTAATGCTGTTAAGAAACATTATGACAAACATTAGTCAAACACACCAACGGCCCAACCGATCGTCACCAAAATTTAATCATTAGTGTCTTTTAGCATTACTAACAATTCAGTCCTGTAAATTTCAGAAAGATCCATCCATAACTTTTGAATTATTGTGCTAACAAGCATAAAATGAAACACCACGACAAACAAAAGAACGAACGAACAGATTATCATAAAAATCTTGTCATTTACTCTTCGTCCTTCGACATATACCTAACAACTCATGTAAATTTCATGAAAATCCGTTCCTAGCTTTTTGAGTTATGGCACAATAAGAAAAAATAGGCAGACAAACAAACAGAGGGACGGATTTTCACCAAAAGTTAACCATCTGTTACTGTCAACATGCCTAACAATTCCTGTATATTTCGTATCGATTTGTTCATAATTTCTTGAGTAATCCTGGTAACAGACTAAACATACCGACAAACATGAAAAATATAACCTCCTCGGCGGAGGTAATTATTGACAAAACCCTATCAGCCACACAAAACCATTATGATTTGTACAATAGACCCATGTGATTCATCCTATCGAGTGCCTCACTGAAGTCCAACTGAACGAGGCGTACCTTAGAACCACGGAATAATAATAACTGCCTATAGAACGATGAATCAACGCCGACCGTAAGGGCGAGTTCACACGTCATTCATCTTACCGCGTTCGCTCATCTGCCAGTCCGAATGTGTTATATTGTACGCTAGAAATAGCAGAAATGTGCATTTTTTGAGTTTTAGGTCACTCCAAGCTTAAAGAAGCATTCCTAACTTGCCTGGTGATACTTACAGAGGAAACTGATTGGACGGTTAACATTTTAACAATTTTTTGTTGCATTCAATGAGTTCTTTTGACAATGACGTTACAGAACTTTCGGACAAGTGGATGAGTGAACGCGTGATATGAATGACATGCGCACACGCTCTAATTGGTATGACACAGACAACAAAGCGTCACACCGACCCAAATCTTTTCTATATTAAAGTGAAGGAAGTAGTCCGGCAACCTCAGCTAAGCAACTCAACTTACAAGCCACCAATATTTGAAAAAAAATTCGACAAAATGGGTGTTAATGTAATCTGTCAATACTTGGCTATATTTAGCGACACAATTTTCCCAGTACGCTAACAACAGGAACATTTCCCAGCCGAATTAAGCTCCAGAAAATCACCGCGATCCTAGGGGCAAGAAGACTAGCAAGATTCCTATAAAATAGGGAAATTATCCCTGTTGGTCCGGTGCCACCATTTGGATCAAGATTCTCAAGAAGCGCTCGATCGTGTAAGATTTAAATGCTAGAGAGGTCAAATGGGCTCAGGATCATATCCATGAGGCAATGGCAACACATTCCTGCTCTGCTGGTCGTCGAATTGAGCTGAGAAAAGCTCCACCTTAGATAGGAGATCAACAACGATGCCACCGCCGGCGCCAACAAGTGACAGTAACGACAGATCAGCACCAAAGACTGGACCCTTCAACTTACTCCACCATCGATAAGGAATGACAATCCCAAGCAAAGACTTCCAGGAACGCCACTTCTGGCGGTGCTGTGCCTTTTTTTCAGAAGCAAGCTTCTCCTCAGCTCTGCGCATCACAAAGGCTTAAAAGAGCGTATATATGGGTCCTCGAACGTCACTAGGCTCGTAAAGTAGCTTGCTGAACCTCAACAGACAGTCTGCACGGATTATCAAACCAAAGTTTGTCCCGTGACAGGACAAAAATGACCCTCCTTGGAACAAATTTTTTCAAAACAGAAACACGCCACTTATTGAGCTCAGAGATAGGGTTTCAACAGCGCAAAATAAATCGCCAGGGAAACTTCTAGACCTCTTCGGCGGTACCGTCCTAGCAGACCCAACTCTTCATAAACACTTTACCCCGCAAATCGGCAACTGGTACAATCTGGTTCATTACAAACGAAAGGTCCAAGTACAAGTAATTAGATGCTGCAACAGGTGAACTTAACCAACACAGTGAGCAAATCAAGGACATTAGGCACAAGACTAGCTGTGGTCCCGATAAAAAGCCGCATACACTGGTCAAAGTACGATCGAGACGAACCAACAGGCCCATTCTCAAAGAGACACCGAAACTTACGCCCGGCCCTCTATGAGCTATTGCCGTTATGTTAGTAGGATATAAAAGACTGGGGAAAAGAGAAGAAAAAAGAAGAGGAAGGAGAAGAATCTCAGCAAAAGAGACAATCATGAATGCACGCAATCATGATTAATAGCCGCTGATATGCGGAGTAAGATAGCCGCTGATATGAGGGATACTAACACCACCCACTTCCGGTGGTAAACATTCAAGTTCCCAACGAAGACAAGCAGAATTCTGGACTGAGCCACAGATCTATCAGTGACGGTCTCCGATATACCGAGAACAACTAAAAACTTACGGAGACCGCCGCGAAATCTATCCACCATTATCTGTGGCAGGAACACTCATACATTATTTGCCCATATTCACAACAGGCGAGCCTAATATAAATAGCCTTACTTTGAAATCAAGGTCGAGACCCAAGTCGCCTGATCAGAGCTCAGAGTAGAAGGCATCGGACCTTCTACTAGAGGCAAGCGTCGGAACGCAATAAAACACCTCGACATCCGGCGACACCATGGCGAGCTCTGCTAGGTTTGCACTCAAGCCTCTAATATCACAATAGAGGAAACGACACCTCCAGGTTCTAGCCGATTTCGAGTTACACCCCACAACCCCACACAAAATAAACTAGAAAAACAGATAGAAATAAATACCGATAGAAAGTCAGTGAAAGCCCTATAAACAGGGAGCAATAGTGGCAGAATCAGACAGTCCATTCTACACAGCTGCTATACCGACCAAGGGTTTTACACCACAGGTTCTCCTGACTTTAGGGGAGACACTCACGCCGAACAAGAGAGTGCCTCCACCAACCTCTCCTGGCCCTGCGAAATAGGCTGTTGATCTGTCTTCTGCCAACTGTCTATTTTAATCTAATCTAAATAATTTTTTTTTCAGGGTCAAGATTTTTGTTTTTAGCCCTGATAGGGTTAAAGATGAACTTTTGGGGAAATGAATGTTGCTCTCGTCACGGGAAGGATAAGACCAAGCGTTTAGATCGAAATTTATTTTATTGGCTCAATAATAAACAATTGGCTCATGGAACAAGCGCCTTTAACCCCCTTTTCAATCCTAACAAAGTTGTATGGATACCTAGAGGTAAATTGATTGTGCAATTTCATAGTTTAAACTAGAGCACTCTGAGAGCGCATACCTCCGCCGAGAAAGGCAACTGTTACGGAATATTAAAATTGGCACTGAGACCATGATTTTCTTTGTATCAACACCAAAATGTAATAATTTGTGTTTCTCAAGAGTGATAACAACTTCAGTAATTTGTCTTGAAGATCAGTTCATAACTTTTTGAGTTTTGCTGCTACCAAACATTATGACAAACATGGGTCAAACAAACAAAAGAACCTACCTATCTGCAACAAAATTTGATCATTTATGTCTTTTAACACATCTAACAACTCCTATAAATTTCATAAAGATCTAGCATAAAATTAAAAACAGTGACGAACGAACGAACAAACGGATCATTACAAAAATTCGGTCATTTACTCTTCATACTATAGCTACCTAACAACTCATGTAAATTTCATAAAAATCCGTCCATAACGTTTTGAGTTATGGCATTGAGAAAAATGATGCAGACAAACAAACAAACAAACGGTTGGACGGATCTTCACGAAAAGTTAATCATCTGTTCCATCTAGTATACCAAACAATCCTTGTAAATGTCGTCAAAATCCGTCCATAATTTTCTGAATTATCTTGATGACAGACAGACAGAAAGACAGACAAAGAAACAGCTAGACGGACAGACAGAGAGACAAACCCGATGAAAACATAACCTCCTTGGCGGAGGTAATTAGATAGCTGACAATAGATGGACCAACATGGAAACCAGCCCAATTCCTAGTGAGCAGGTAGGACTTACGCTCCGTCCCTCTATGAGCTATTGCCACTTAGTCATAATCATGGAGATATCTGAGGGGGAAAAGAAGAAAGTCATAATAATAAAAATATTTTTTTTTTCTTATGTGAATGCAGTGCTCAACAGGTTAGAGTGCTGCACCCTGAAATATTCAATCTTAAAGCTTACCTGGGAAGAAGATCTACTTACTGAACCTAATTTTTTTTTTGCAGACAGGGTGACGAAATATTCTTCATTCCTTATATGCTACAAAAGAAAAATTAGAGTTAGAGTAGACCTATTATAAAGTGTTAGACATACGGTGCGTATCGCCTATTAAACTCAAGATTTTGAATGCGATTCCACTATTACATGATTCTACGATTGCAATAGTGAGTCAATAAATCATACGTCTAGCAAAGATTCTGTGAATACAACAGCGAATAAATGAATCAGGCAACTTCGCTCTGAGTCTACGATTGCAACAGTGAATCTTAAATCAAAAACATTCAAAATTTCGAAGAGGAATCTACTGGCTTAATTTCATTGGTTCGTGATGTGCAAAACAAGTTATCGTTGGAATGGAATTACTAGCATTAAGAAATACGGTCTGCAGTTCTAATTAAACTTAATTTAAGCACTCTTGATGCGTGAGAAGTATCAGAGCAGATTTTCATTTTAATGTGAGAAGAGACAAAGACCATCTGGAATTTTTACCTAGAGAGAGTGTCTGGCGCTTGCGTGGAGCAAATGTATGGGAAAACAATTTGGAATCCTCAAAATACGATAGCGATATTTTAGTGAACTGATTGAAATCAGTTGCACAGTCCGTAACTGTGGAGGAGGTTGCTTTCAATGTTTGTCAAGATGATGACATTTTAACGCATTCAGTGACTCGGCATAGACAACTGCGAAGGGAGTCTGTTCTACGTGTGAACTAAAAAGTACGGGAAGAACTGCTGGCTGAGAGAAATTCTTCGATATTTATGATTAGGTTTGTGGCTGTTATTTCGCAGGCGATCATTAACGTCTCTCATACCATTGATGATGATGCCATTCAGGTTTTTGAATACTTCTATTAGTCTGAGTCGTCCTTGTTCGAGATGTGTAAGTACAAATTTAATAGTACAAATGTTTGTACACCAAAATCATAAAATCGGTTCAGCACTTTTCGAGAAAAATTAGGAATTAAAAAGTCGCAAGGAATATTTTAGGAGCAGGAACACGGGTAATTTAGTTCCCTATTCGACAACTGGCCTTCAATTGAAAGGCATATCGTTGAAACGGCATTTTCTGTTTTGAAATGTAATTTTTCTATATTAAAAAAATATATAAATAAATATATTGATAAATATGTTTCACCTTTTCTCCCAATTTATGTGAGTAATGATAACTTAATTTGAGAAATTTTCATCTTCCAAGCACAATATCTTACAATTTTCCTTCATTACACGCAGAAAAACAGACAAGTAAACGGATGGCATCGATAGTTTTTTGCGATTAAAAGTTGCCTTAAATGCCGGTAATCTAAAAGATGGAAGTATAAAAGAAGAAGACCTACCGTGTGTGGCAGAGGTTCGAGCACCAATGCTATCTGAAGTTAATTAAGACACACACGGACGGAAGAATTGCTACGACTTCATTGACTATCGTCATATTTACACTGGGCCAGGGGGGAACATCGGCGCCTCTGCGTGACATGGTATGTTATGAGTAAATTCATCCTTTACGCCATTACGTTTATCCATTCCTCACTACATGGACAAGTAACTAAAAAACAACTTCGTACAGTCAGAGACTCAAGGTAACGATAACTGCGGATGTTTTACACAAAAAATACTCAGACTTGTCAGTCCATGCAGAACGCCCTGCTCATGCCTTGATAGAGATGAAGAGAAACTGCACAAAGGTTGCATAAGTCTGTAGGTTAGTGAATTACGAAGTGCTGGGAGCTGCTCTTTGATATATATATATTTTAAATCTCGCTTTCCCTCCCCTGCTGTCTTATGTTTTACGACAAGAAATCATTCAGTCATCTCCAATTCCAAAATTTTCAGCCTCGGCCTGCGTCTCGTTCGTCAAGGATTCCTTACAAGTACTTAAAGAAAAAGATGGAACTTGAGGTCGTGCGAGTAATAACTGAAAGAGGTGTCGGGCCTACAAGACACGGGCCTTTTACCTGCAACAGACGGCAATGGGATCAGGAGCAAATGGGCCTGGGACCTACAACAAACGGGCCTGGGATCTGGAATAAACGTGACTGGGGCCTGAAACTCAAAGCCTGACAGGTAGAATGCACAGGTTCGTCAAGAAGTAGATTGTGGTCGCCGCTCAAAATTCGTCACTACAATAAACTAATTTTGACTTTGGGATCTTGATTTAAGGCAATTTTTTTATGGTTGAGTAAATAATGCATGAAATAGAAAAAATTATTAAAAATATGTTGAGCAAAAATTATAAAAATTGGTTCTGTATTTTAGGAGAAAAATTGGGAGAAGAACATTAAAGTTAGGGTTCGATGGAAATACGTTTTTTTTAACCCTGGCTGATTTATAAAGGTATTTTGATGGAAATTTTTAGTTCCTTTCGCTACGGATGAATAAGTTAAAATGCTTTACGATAAAAAACTCTTAAATTTTCCCTTAGGTAGAAAATAAAACTTGAGACAAAAATATTTGACCAATATTTTCAAAAAAGCAGGGTGAAATAATCATTTAGGGTTAAGTACATGATGCAGCAATTAGAGAAAATCAAGAGGAATATTTTTAGCTAAAATTATAAAGCTCGGTCCCGTAGTTCGGGAGAAAAAGTGGGGAAACGGATATTAAAATAAGTGTCT
>LQNS02278083.1:16076658-16096856 GCA_001587735.2 Parhyale hawaiensis
AACAGACGCAAGTGAGTGTCAGCAGCTGAAGCCCAGACCGGTGAGCAATACTCCAACAAAGGCAGCAAAAACGCATAAAAACATCTGCGGGCAACTTGACTATCACCAAAAACGGAATTCACCTTACGCAGGAGCCCAATCTTAGTGGAAGCACGTGACACCAACCTCCTAATATTCGGCTCAAAAGTAAGCTTCTCATCAAAGAATGAAGCATTCTAGGACTTTTATCAGGAATTATGTTTTGTCGGAAATGCTAAGTTTTCGAGATATTTGACTTTGAAGTTTCCATTGTTTTTCTATGGGAAAAAAAGGTTAGGTTAGGTTAGGTAATGTTAGGTTAGGTAATGTTAGGTTAGGTAATGCTAGGTTCGGTAATGTTAGATAAGGTAAGGGTAGCTATGGTTAGATAGGGTTAGTTAAGGTTCGTTTAGGTAAGGTTAGGTTAGGTAAAGTAAGATTAGGTAAGGTTAGGCTATGTTAGGTTAGTTTAGAGTAGGTTATGTCCCGAGAGGTCACCGGGTATTCTTCCCCATAGGAAAACAATGAGAACTTCAAAGCTAAATATCTCGGAAACTAAGCATTTGCGACGGAAACGTCATTCATGAAAAATGTTTTAGAATGCTTCATAGTACCTAAATATGTCAATATTTTTCCAATATCGAGTTGGGATCTTTAGTAGAAAATTACCTAAATGGGCAATATTTAACACAAGAACCATATTTACATGTACAAGAGAGCTACGAGTTATGTGCGACATAAAACTTAGAATACTTTGGTTGCCCTTTGAACCTTCCAAATCCTGCGAGTTTGGAGCGTTTGCTTCCTGGTCATGTGCCAGACTGTGACAGCGGTCTTCCTGACAAGACAAGGCGTACCTTACCCTTCGAGAAGGATATAGCTTTAAGATTCAGCTAGTTTTCCAGGGAAGCTACATGTGAAAAATCGAATAATCCAATAAACTTTTCGAAACGCAGAAAATGTTTGAAAAAATTGAGTTTCCTCATCGGTAAGTGAAAATATAGACCAAACGAAAGCAAGAATTTTTCCCTCGCTAATAAGACACGATTTGAGAAGTTAAAGATCACTTTGTCGGGATCGCATGAGGTTAGCTCTGAATAATCCGTCTCAGGAATACTATGACAGGTACGCTGGTGAAAATATGTTACATGGTACACAAAAGAATGTATCGTATATTTAGGTCACACACAAATAAAGGACATATTGCAGTGATCTTACTTTATATATATATATATGTATTGCATAGTTTTCTATAGAAACTGATCAAAACGATCGTTCCTCCTGTTTCAAGTTTACATATACATGTAACCATGTATATGTACTGTACATAGAACGTAAATTGTGTAGCCTGGTATTTTTTCAACAAATGTCTCCTATATACATAAAGTACATACAAGTGAATATGTGTATGTCAATCACATGTGGTTTTGCCTTGCTGTCCGGAAATGTGTCCCATGTAAATACACGCGAGCGTTTATCTGGAATGTTGAATACAAAATAGAACTGTACTGTGCGGCAGCTTGCATTGTAGTAATAAGGAATTATACGCTAAGACCACCCTTTATTTGTGAGAATCTTCTTCCTTTCTACACTTCTAACAATAAGTGCCATTTGTATACAAATATCATATATTAGTCATTATACTCTACAATTTCTGTAAATTCTCTTGTAGCAGTGAGGCTTTATTTCTAAAACTGCGTGTACTCTAACTTAACTTTAATCCTTATTATCATCATGTGTTGAATTGGGCCTGATTTACTAATCTAGTGCTGCGGTAGTTTCAATTGATGAAGGCCTTCCTATAAATAGAAATATATGACTAGGAATTTGAACGTTTGTGCTGTAGGTAGTGTTGTATGATACCGCCATACCTATTCGATGATATTAAATATAATAGCATTAAGTTAATCAGATGTTACTGTATTATATTATGAAAACCTCTCTTCTGGGAGAAATACATCCATGGCCTTACTTTAGTTTAAGATTGTAGTCCTCAGAACAATTCATAACGTCTTCACACTGGGATTTCTCGAATTTAGCAATATTACTTTCTCCTGTTATTATATCTACCGATTGAGCGACAGTGTGGACTTCGGGTTTTAGACTTTTCCAGTTTGCTAGTTAGTTTGCTATATATGTATAAGATAGCAGAGCATCCATCTTCCCGTACGCACGGGATCACGGGATGTGTTTCCTTTCCTTATGAGAAAAGATGACAGCGCTTTATCTCAGCATCAAATCAATGCGTCATGTTATCCAAATATTTTATCCTTAACTTGGAAACAACGTTTTATTCAAAAATGCAGCTGTCTCATTATTATATTGTCATACTTATGTCCGTCCTGAAAGAGTATTCTTTGCATGTAAGTAAGATCGGATGATTTTTCCGAATTAGACAGTATTCCTTCCTGAAGGTGCTAAATTATATATATGGTTTCTATTTTCATCATCGTTGATCGACACATGTCATACCGTCCCTCCGTACAATCTTGTACATTTTTTCATGAAGTATTAAGAATATCTTCTAAATTATAAGTTTTACTGCCCAAGCGTTGACTAGCTATATGTTGACCGTCATCAGGGGAATAAAATTTAGAAACGTTAGAGCTATCAACACTACCTAGGTATCCTATATGCACGACATTGTGGCCTGTCCTGTAGAATAAAACAAACTAACAAACGAACGCAATTAAACTTTTTTTCAGTAACTTCATAGAAGTACTATAAGAGGGCAGGGTATGCGATTGATTATCGCTTACTAAAAGCTTCTACGTGTTGACCATGAACACAACTAACTAGTGAAATCGCTTGCATAAATTATAAAAGGCAATTCTCATGTGGAGTACTGAACCAACTACATTCAATTGATTTCCAGATGGTTCAACTGCCAAAGTAACAACTGAAGAAACTTCTTCCCATTCTTCCAAAACTGCGGCACAGGATGGATCTGAAACAGCTGTGGATGCGTCAGGAAAACAAGGTTTCTCATCTGCTGCATTGATGAAGGAAAAGCTTTTCTTCGGTTCCCTGCGCACCATGACGCACATCATTGTAACGTATACGACGTCTACCGTCCCACTGTTTTGTCTCAGTGGCACAGCCGATGATGCGTGTCTAGTTGGAAGAAGAAAGAGGAAACGATCATTATCTATTTCTCTTCTTGGAAACACCGACGCGTGAGAATGATTATATTATATCTCAAGTCTTAGAAAGTAGCAGGCGTATATAGTAAACCGAATCCTGCTACCTGCAGGATGAGAGACTCTGGACTACTACTGTTAAGTACCTACTTAAAATACTCGCATTCTGGGTATTTACTATTCATACGCTTGAATCATGGCAAGCGTAGCACCAGTAGAGGCTGATAAAACGTGCAGAAGAGCTGGAACTTCGTGTCTTATGAGAAATCTCGTACAATGAGGCATGTAGACCGCAGGATCTACGCTTGAAAGATGCATCGCTGTATTTAATATAAGCTTCCAAATGTGTCAACTAAAGTATTTCCTATAACAGCTAAAGTTGTACGAATAAATGTTACCCGTTTGGATGGCCCCCGGAAGCAATGAGTGTAACGGGAGGACTCAGCAGAAAATAGCATCAAAAAGTGACGTCATCCATGACGTCACCTCGACAAAGTTACAGCTGAACGGCCTATGAGTATTTTAGTTAATTTCACAAGAAAAAAATTGTTCTAAATTGCAAATTTCACCCTTAATAGCGTATAAATAAATGAAGAGAATATATTATATTGAGCAATATGCAATGATGAAAAAAAGTTTCTGTGGAGGCTGGTGGAAATTTCACAGCACTAGCGGTAAGACTTGGGCCGCTGATCTAACTATTTCTCTGAAGTGAAGCTTTATCTACCCTTCATGTTCAGTTCACAGTGTTCTTCACAAAACATATTTAAGCATATCATCATAATTTTTCGACCTAATTCATTCAATCTCTCGCTCCTGACTGACCAGCTACTTCAAATGCACGTGTACACAACACGGTAGAAATGTCGGCAAGTACTGCAAGATTTGAGCAGTAAGTATTTTTATCGCTTCTCTCGCGTCAAGAATATAACGCTGCTTTTAATTTTGATCAGAATTAAAAGTACCGATCTTAAATATTTCTTCTAATTGTCGATGTGACGTCATTTGCACTACATGCGATACAGCTAAGTTTCATTTTAGTCCCATTGAGTCCTCCCGTCACACTCTTTGCTTCCTGGGTGACCCTATTCGTTTGGACTAACGAATGTTTCTTAGGGCTTGCCTTAGGCACGAATTTCCTTTTGAAATGCTTATAAGAAAGGGTGTTTATAACAACAAGCTAGGCATCGTTCTTTGTCGTTCTACAAACTTTTCAGGTACCTCTAGGCTCTATACTACTGTTGCCACACCTAAAGGCTAGAGGGAAGACAGCTGTTTCGCTTTCAGGCAAACATGATCCGTGCATCTTTGCTGAAAGGCTTTACTGCATGAATTACGTAAAACTTCATAAATAGTTTTGTCAGGGACTTTGTGTTTGATTTTGTATTTATTGAATGACCATTTCGTTTTAATGGTTATTTTTCTGTTTCTTAGGTACGACAAAATCGAGAGTTCCTTCGGCTCCAGTTACGGCGATGGTGACCAGCTAAGAACAGCAAACGACAAAGGCAAACATTTCTTCACGATCTGGACGAAGTTCTTGACGACAACAACCCTCACCACAACGGCTACCAACTCCGCTTCTACAATTACTGTATCCTACTACTGCACCGCAGGATCGTTGTCCTTGCCTCCGAACTGTGGATGAAACACCGAGGTCTTATAAGCCAAACGTAACCAGTGGCAAAGCTGAGCCTGTTACTCACTTAGTATTGCACGGCGTAAAAACCCAAGTGGCCATATTTCACCTATTTCAATACAGTATCGTCTGCGAAGTGTGCTATGGAGAACGGTATTGAAAATTTGTCAGAGATCGTTTTTATACACAGAGGACGCAATTTGAATAATATCTGGAAACAAAATAAATATACGAAATAGCTGTCATTGTGTTACAGGCTATCTAACGAGTCAGCCTCCCAGTGATGCATAGTCAGTGCAATTACTATGCAGTTGTATCAGCTAGAACATTCACTAGATTCACAATCTAGTAGGAACAATTTTTCAATTGTCTCAAGTACCTGCAGCTAATGACAGGAAATACCCAAATGCAGCCTAAATACTCGTATTTTCTAATGCCGATGATACACGTTAGTCAAAAGAACGAGTATCGTCATTTTTTCGCCCGAACGTTGTGTTCAACTCTTGTAAACACAGCTCTGAGTTTGCCAAGCAATGGTGTAAAAATGTTTTGCAAGTGTGTGCTATTTAAATGGGCACATCACCGCATCCGGACGAAAAGACTAGCGTGTGTCATCGGCATTAGGGCGCGCAAAAGTATCATATATTGCAGAGAAAAGTCTTATATTTGGTTATTGTGCTCACTTTAGAACATACAGCAGCCTGGGCCGTGTAGCCATTTAAAGTAACGAGTCATTAATTCAAGGTTTTCTAATCCTAATTACTCCTTGAATAATTCATGAAATTATTGGGTTTTCTGACAGCAAGGCTTGTCAGTGATGCCATTGGGAAAGACACGTTGTTAGGACACAGGACTTGGACAGAACCGTTGATGTGTGTTTGATGCTAACATTTTGATGGCGTTTAACTTGAGCTCTTGTGGAAATCATTAGCGCTTACTCGAGCCTCTATAGCAGGTAAAGCAATCGCTAGTAAACCATGTGTTGCTGTTCAAAATGTCTAAATCAGGCGTTGAAAGCTTACCATTATTATTACTGCATCGAGCAACCAGGAAAGCTGGTGCAAATTTTATAGTGAACTGTCGAACAGAAAAACGCAAGATAGATTATATATTATCAATACTTAATTAATCGCAGGGTATATCCCATTGTTTTGGAAACTGATGCAGCAATAATTTTCCAACAAGAGTCATGTTAACCCTCTGCCCATAGTTATAAATAACTATTTACGTATTTCCCAACGCGAGATATTCTTTGTAACATCTAATATTAGGAACTGCTCGTTTTATTTGCCTCCTCTTTCTAAATCACATCTACATTCATTAAGTCGCACCCTGGGTGGCATGGTCGACGCCGTGCACGTATTCCCACACATATCCGAATGTCCCCCTTCCAATCGATTCCAAATGTCTCCCTTTCTCATACATAGATAGATACATGCCGTACCAGCAGAAATGCTCTTTTTACAGCCGCTGTATGCCGCTGTGATATGATGTTCCCGTATTAGCGACGGTTTCCAGCAATGTCGGATAGCCGTGCAAAATGTCTAATTCACCCCCACCACCACTCTCAGGCGAGGGCGTATTGAGGGTTTTGCTGGGGTGGCAGCGAGCGGGGGCAATGTTGCCTGCAACAAATTGCATCGTGTAAAGGTACCTTAAATGGGACAGAAACTCAAGGATCTATGAACAAAATCACAGGTGCAAACACGACAGTCAAATGTTTTTTTCAAATTCGTAAATCACTGCAGCCATTCTTCTGCCAGATTCTGTCCCGCGTCAGTATTCTGGCTTTGAGGTGAAACTTTTTTATAAATTTATACAGAGCAATTTGCCACAGCACAGTCATTACCGGCAGCTAAGGTATACAGTCACTCAGGTGACCAAGAAATTGATTTCAATAAGAAAGATAGCATAGGTACAAAATACTGTCTGTGCTCATCAAATTACTTCCCACGCTCGATTTACTGAGTTAAAAGGGTGACAAATGCTAGTCAAAACAACGAGTTTTCTCTGCTAATCTAGAGAATATTATGTTGAACCCTAGTAAACAGCTTTAAGAGGAAGCTTCAGCGAATATTCGTCCATTGCTATCTTAACAGATTTGACTTTAAAAAAGCCCGAGATTAACGGAAGTGATGTTTACAAAACTTCAGAAATTATAAGACCAACTTAAGGCCAAGCGGCTCGCTCCGCAATAAACATGAATTTCGTTACTCATTAATCGAAATAAGGAAAATAAATAGAAGTTGAAAGGTTTGACATTTTTTTATATAAATGCTGTCACTACTACGAGATAAGTTTCCACAAATGGATTTTTTTTTACAAGGTTCAACAGTTCGGTTGATCTATTACCCCTAGAAGTGTTTTCGTCTCCCAATAGCTAAGAGTTAGGGCATTTTTTCAATATTTTTATATACAAAGATGGGTGCAGCTAGCGGGATCCCGTGGACTTTTGTCGCTCTTATTTACGGTTGCGCAGATGGAAACCCTGTGTCATAATTAGTATCTTTGACTTGGGGTTTTTCGCCACAGGGGGGGGGGGGGACTGGTGAGGAGCTTTCACGCAAGAAAGATATGAAATCGCCTGTGTTTTGAAACAGAGGCTAAAAATGTTCAAACTAATAATAACTAGAGCACTCTGAGAGCGCATACCTCCGCCAAGTAAGGCAACGGTAGCGAAAAAATGAAATTGGCTCTGGCTCCAAAATCTAATCATTTGCGCCTTTTAATAGTATTAACAGCTTCTGCAATTTTTTTTAAGATCCTTTCATAAGTGCTTGTGTTATACTGCTAACAAACATTATGACAAACATAAGTCAAACATGCAAACAAACTAACCGATCTGCACTAAAATTTAGTCATTTATATCTTTTAACATTACTAACAACTCCTGCAAATTTCATAAAGATCCATTCAAAACTTTTTGAGTTGTTGCGTAACAAACAGTATGACCAACACAACTCAAACATAGAAACTATTCAACCGATCTCCTCCAAAAAAATGTAACCATATTTGCCTATCACATCATAAACAACTCTTGTATATTTCATAGAGATCCATTAAAAACTTTTTGAGTTATTTCGTAACAAACATTATGACAAGCATAAGTCAAACATACAAACAAACCAACCAACCGATCTGTGCCAAAATTTAGTAATTTATGTCTTCTAACATTACTAACAACTCCCGCAAATTTGATAAAGATCCATTCAAAACTTTTTGAGTTATTGCACTAACAAACATAAAATTAAACACAGCACTAACATACGAACAAACAAACAGATCATCACAAAAACTTGGTCATTTACTCTTTGTGATATACCTAACAATACATGTAAATGTCACAAAAATTCACTCTTAACTTTTTGAGTTATAGCATTGAGAAAAATGAAGCAGCCAAGCAAAGAAACAAACGGATGGACAGATCTTCACCAAAAGTTAATCACCTGTTTCTCCTAACATACCTAACAATCCCTGTAAATTTCGTCAAAATCCGTCCATAACTTTTTGAGTTATCTTGGTGACAGACAGACAAAGAGACAGAAAGACAGACAAAGTGACAGACAGACAGAGAGACAGACAAACCCGACGAAAACGTAATCTCCTTTGCGGACGTAATTATAAGAGAGTCTGAGCATAACCTCATTCACATCATGGAGCTGTGAATACATAAAGTAATAAATGCGGGCATTTATTTATGAGGAATGGTATGAGCACACTATATATATATAACGAATGAAAAATTGAATGAGCGGATGCACTATTGAATGTTGTATTAAATGGGTGAAGTATTAATAGTATATCGAATGATAATTTAATTAGCCAAGAAGCTCAATTTTTTTTTGGAAAGTGAGGGCAAGCGCAATTTTTTTTAACATAAAGCTTAAACAGTAAGCCTAGTCTGCGCACTGAATACTAGAGCACTGTGAAAAGATTTACCGACGCTAAGCAAAGCAACGTTACGAAAAAATCAAATTGGTTCTGAAACGATAATTTCCATTACATCAGCACCATAATTGGTACTTTGTTCTTACTACAGTAATAACAGCTTTTGTACTTTTTCTTGAAGATCAGTTTTAGGTTGCTGACAATCATTCAGACATACATTAGTCAAACAACAAAAAAGGGCAATCGATTATCACAAAAAACTTGATCATTTATTTTTTTTAACATTTCAAAGAACTCCTGTAAACTTCATTGTAATCCGTTCTTAACGTTTTGCGTTATTTTAATTATTATATTTTTACAACTTCACACACGGGCCTCCACGGACAGGTAGTACAACACAAACGAAGCATTATGCAACACCGGGAAACCCAAACCGCAGCCAAAGAAGATCCAACAGAAAGCCATTAACAGCTGACATAAACGCTTGCAAGCCGACACGACAGAAAGTCGATGCTTACTATGAATTTCTAACTGCAACAGACCAGGGCACAAAACATCGACTGAACTGACGAGTTCCGCATCTAGCACTGTCTAAAGTGAAAAAGTGCGCATCAATCGCAGCACGTGCAATCCTATTAAAGTCCTTGAGGGATGGGACAGAAGAATGCAACCACACTAAGAGAAATTTTGTTGCACTGGGATGCATCACAATTACAGGCGTTTTTGTCCCAAGACCGAAATATGGTAAGTGCATCATCCTGATGCAAGTAGTGCGCTATGCTTCCAAATGGGGCACTTCCGGTCTAGGGCGTGACCTTCCGGTTTAGGACGGCCAATGAACTTCAGGTGTATTGGGGGTCACGGGGNGGGGGGGGGGGGGGTGAGTTCGCGAACCGAAGTGGGCGGAGCCTCGAAAACCGGAAGTAGACGGGGCTGTGAGGCGCAGACCGGAAGTCCCTCATTTGACAGCTTAGCACACTACCGATACACTTTAACAAACCTTCTGTAATGATAACTATAGCACTCCGCCGAGAATGGCAACGGTAACGAAAAATTCAAATTGGCTCTGAGACCATCATTTTCTTTGTATCAACGCCAAAATCTAATCATTCGTGTCTTTTGATGGTATTAACCGTTTCTGCAATTTTCATGAAGATCCGTTCATAACATTTAGAGTTATGCTGCTAACAAACATTATGACAAACACGGGTCAAACACACAAACTGACCAACCGATTTACACCAAAATAGAATCATTTATGTCTTTCAAAAATGCTAACAACTCTGAAAATTTTATAAAGATCCATTCAGAACTTTTTCAGTTATTGTGCATAAAATTCAATATAGCAATAAATTAACGAACTAACAGATCGTCACAAAAACTTGGTCATTTACTCTTCGTGATATACGTAACATCTCGTGTAAATTTCAAGGAAATCCGTCAAAAACTTTTTAAGTTGCGGTATTAGGAAAAATGAGGCAAACAAACAAACAGATAAACGGACCTTCACCATAAGTTAATCATCTGTTCCTCCCAGGAAGCAAAGAATGCAACGGGAGGACTCAATAACTGAAATAAAACATAGCTGTGACAGCACGTAGCAAATTTACATCACATCGACGAGTCGAAGTGCTTTAGGTGTGGGGCCTCAGACCTTCGTATATAGTTTTCTTGAACGTATCATCGTATTTTTTCGATTTATTTCATTCAGTCTCTAGCTCAAGACTGACCAGCTACTTGAGCTGCAAAATATCGAAAAATGTTGTCGCCAAGTACGGAAAGTTCGGGCAATGGCTATTTGTTACTGTGGTTTCTCTCGCGTACAAAATTGGCTATAATGGTGCTTATATATGTTGGTAAGGAATAGATATATTCTGTGAAGAGTTC
This sequence comes from Parhyale hawaiensis, assembly GCA_001587735.2. Lineage (NCBI taxonomy): Eukaryota > Metazoa > Arthropoda > Malacostraca > Amphipoda > Hyalidae > Parhyale > Parhyale hawaiensis. The sequence continues at coordinate 16,087,231 of LQNS02278083.1, forward strand.
TGTGATGTAAATATGAAGTGTAAATAAGGCTTCAATCAAGAAAAAGAAGTTAAATTGAGTAACCGAAAGGAAACAAATTCGGCGCTAGTGTTGTGAGAGTTTCCACCAACATGCACTGTAATTTTCTATAGTTAATTGCTAAATTAGTATATATTATCTTCATTTATTTATACGCTAGAGATAAATTTTGCAATTTAAGACGATTCTTCTGGTGAAATTAGTTAAAATACTCCTAGGCTGCTCAGCCATAGATTCGTCGATGATGACGTCACTTTTTAGTGCTAATTTTTCGTGAGTCCTCCCGTTACGCTCTTTGCTTCCTGGTTCCTCCTAACATACTTAAGAATCCCTGCGAATTTCGTTGAAATCTGTCCATAACTTTTTGAGTTATCTTGGTGACAGACAGACGGACAGGCAAATACATAAACAGATAGACAAAGCCGACGAAAACATAACCTCCTTGACAGAAGTAATAATACTAATGTATAACCTTGCATGCAGTAAAGACACCCAACGAGGTGTTCCTTTGCCTTAACTGTAAAATTTGCAAGTTGAAATGTTGAAGGAAAAGAGAAGCCAGTGCATGCTGACACATTCCGAGAATCGACGTCAACCAGTCAGAGATTTTCATTCCTCAGCAGCACAGACTTCATGCCCTGGTTTGCACTCTACCAGTGCCATATCGTCAAAATAATAAGGCATAATTAAATCAACGATTGGTTCATCCACTATGTGCCATACTAGTAAAGTTAACTGAAGTGCATCATCATCATGATGCTTATAAGTGCACGATTGGCACGTTGATAATGCACTTATGTTTTTCGGTCTTGTGACAAAGCCGATGATGCAACAAGGTGCATCAAAACAAATAAAATTGATGCACATGTAGAGACGAAACTTTGAAAAACAATAGCGATCTGCGTGTTAGTATGAAACCGCGTCTCGATTCGCACGTGTAACAAAGCTACAGTTTTTTCACTTTTTTTTTTGTCCTATCATCAGCCTGCCAGTACTTAAGGGGGAATTCAGAGGCCTACTCTTTCTTGATTGACGTTTTTAACTTGATGTTAGACCAATTTTCGTTTAATTTTCGCCAAAGGAATTGTTTTACTCACATTTAGTACTTGCATACGTCTTAAATACAGTAAATCCGCTCTAATCCGCACCTCAATAATCCAAACCCCTCCCTAATCCGAACATCTGATTAAATTTCAAAGTGCAATCCGAACGAATAAGCATTTTTCGGATTAACAGGGTAAAGTACGGAGTTTGTACAAATACCTCCATAATCCGTCCAAGGCGGAAAGAGGGTGATGAGCGAAAAATCTGTGCGAGGTGCTGCGCAGAAGGTATGGGCAATCTCTCTATAATCCGTATTAGTACGGAATACAGAGGTTTTTTCGGATTCAAAAGTACCCCGATAATCCGAAATCCCCGCTAATCCGTCACCCCCTTTCGCCCGTGCTGTGCGGATTAGAGGGGTTTTACTACATGTAGCTTCAAACCCCCTGATAATCCTGCCAGGGTTAACAAGGAGGGGGGGGGGGTGTCACATCTGATTGTCTAATTAATTTTCATTATCTGTGAAATAAAAATAGTTTACATTAGATTATTTCACTGTTGGGTTAAGTTGACGTTGCATGCAAGTAAAGGTGATCAATACATTGTTTTGGCGCAACGGTGAAGAAGTAAAAAGAAAAAGGGCCTGATACGAGATGTAGGATAGAATCCCCTTAGTATCCTTGACAAGATAATGATTAATGAGATTTTTTTCGCAAATGAATGCTGGCCTCTGGTGGAGAGGGCTAACACGAAGTGCTTTATTACAAAATATTTGCGATCCTTAATGTTATTCTTTAACGGCAAAATATTTATGATTTTTAATGTTATTCTTTAGCAGCAAAATATCTGCTATCTCTAATGATATTCTTTTATAAAGGTAGAGGTAAAGTCAAGTTGATTGCACACTCCAACCAGGAAACCCACATGCACTTGTTCGTGCTGTAGATATATCTCATTGACCCCAGAGCAATGAACAGCTGCAGTTAACAGTAGACAAGCAGAGCTATGGCGTCGAAGGCGAAAGGCTCTGTTGTGGAAATGTGCGACCCACTCACCACGACCAACCCTATTTCAGGTTAGGGCCTGTGCCCCCGCAATAGGACTTGCATATTGACATTTAGGACACTGAACAATGAAATTCAGCCAGTTATCCGATGTCAAATCCATACTTGCCGTTTAATGACATAGTCATCGACATAAAAACTTGTAATTGCTCATAATATCCCGACAGGAGCAAAGGAATGTGCCTTTATGAGTAACTTTTTCAACGCTGACAAGGCTACAGAAACCAAGATGGATGAGCTATTCGCTAAGCCAAGAGGGATATAATGTAGTAATTAAAACAATTCTTTTAGGATGAAAGTCGTCTAATTTGGTCTTAATTGTAATTTTCGGGAAATAAGTTTAAAGAGACTATATAATTAACTGAGTACTTGCCTGACAGGATCATGGTTGAATTTTTGAGAAAATGAATGTTGTTCTCAGCTCGGGAGGGATATGATGCAGTGTTTTGAAGCAAAACTTATGTGATTTGCCCTACAATAAAAAAATTAGCGTTTTTCACTCCATTTTTTTTTTATCCATGGCGAGGTTGCAGGGGGTGTCTAAAGATGAACTGATATTTTCGCAGGTAGATATAAGATTAGAACCTTTTTGAGACAAGAATTTTGAAACTTGATCCATTAGTTTTCGATAAAAAAAGAAGGAAACCCCCGACAACAATTAGTGGAGCAGCAGGTAGAGACGAGAAACCGGACGCCGGTCTCGTCTGGGGTTTCACAAGGGCTCGTGTTCGGCCCACTCCTGTTTATAATTTATGTCGATGACCATGATCTTAGCATTAGCAGTACAATCATGAAATTTGAAGATGATTCTATGTCATCCTGCCAGGGATATAATCGAGCTCCAACAAGACCTGAACCAACTCATGGAATGGGCTACAATGTGGCAGATGAGGTTTAATATAGAGAAATGTTTAGTAATGCACGAAGAGTCGAAGCCGAAGAACTCCCCAGCCCTTGTAGAGATGGACTGGATAGAACTAGCAGCTATCACCCAACAACGGGACCTGGGAATAACGATGACAACAAACAAACTACAACACAGACAGCACGTTGACGTGAATGTCAATATGGTAAGTATAGTACTGAGAATCTTAACTAGGAATTTTGAGTATAAATCCTAGGGCATAATCATTCCACTAAGCAAAGCACTAGTGCTTCCTGATTTAGAATTTGCTGTTCAATTCTGGCCGCAACATCAATGTAACAATATCATTAAAATACAAAGAACCAAAGGAGAACAACAAAACTTATTGCTGAGTTGCAAAACAAGCCACGCGAATGTCGCTTACAGGATGTGGGACTCATCTCTCGCTAGCAAATACGACTCAAGGACAAATAAATGAAACATTTAAGTACTGCCTAAAACGGGACTTTTTGACTGAGACGTTACCGATCGCCTGCGAAACAACGGATACAAACTCAAACATAACGATAGAAGAGATAACTTAAGCCGAAGTCTTTCCCGTCCTTCACAGTGAACATTTGGAACAGACTTCGCCTCCGAAGTTGTCGGTGCAGAGAGTTTACATTTAAAAATCGTTCTGATAAACATTAAGAGCAACACCCTCTACAGCTACGAACTCCTTCTCCAAGAGTCACGAACACTTAACAGCCAATAATTCTTCAAAGGCTCCTGTAATCCCTAATTAATTTTTCATAACCCAGCTAACTTAACGGCTTGGAGCAACAATTAATCGTGGTTGGACGATCACTTTTTTGGCAGAGTTTCCTCTTTTTTTTCCTTTTGAAGTAATGGCAATAGCTCATTGAGGACCAGAGCGTCTCACCTGCGCTCTGGGAATAGACCTGTTGGTCCGTTTACTGGAAGTTATCATATTTAATTTAGTCCTAATAACGTAGAGTCCTTGTTCGAAGGAGTCTTAGCCCTACTAAGGTCATCGTTGAATTTTTAGGGAATGGATGTCGCTCTTCACTCGGGAGGGATGTGATGCTGTGTTTTGGATCAAAATTAATTTTAATGGCCCCATTATGAAGAATTGACTCCCTTTTCAACCCTAATAGGGTTGTACGGTATAATGATACTTCAAATTTGTCAGTATAAATTGTTTTCGACCAAAATCATACAAATCGCTTCAGTACTTTTTCAGAAAACGTTGAAAACAAAAAGTTGCAATAAAAAGCAGCAAGCTGAAACGCATGTAATTCATTATTCGATTCAAAAACTGGCTTCCCATTGAGATATGTAATTTTTTAGTGTACCTTATGAGGATTAGAAACCAAAATTATTCAGGTTAAAAAGTCTGAACAGCTCGTATCTGCACTGGTAGATAAAACAAACTGCCAAAGGCTTCTTAATCTCCAAATGCTGCAACTACAGTATATACTGACAAAATTCGCTACAAGCATTAATTTTCATAGAAAATTAAAACTTATTTCTTAGCAAAGGACATACTAGGATAAAACCATTAACATAACATAAGAGTTTCCTCTCAATTTGACAGGATTTGTGTTTTCCGCTTTCCGTGATTTATTAGTTTCCACGGAATCACTAGTTCCACGAGGACTCTAGTGTTTATAATGCTCCAGTTTTTCGTTGAAAATAAAATTTTATTGACTCTGGAGGTCACTGACCTTCTACTTCAACTGCATAGATTAAAAAAAAAGTGTTGATGCAAAAATAACTGAGAGAAGATACCTATTAAGTAATGACACACCGATTATCATCCCTTGCAGACTTTTAGGGGAATCATAATTATCTTGAAAACTCTGTTCTCCCTCTTCTTTTAATTAATTTGAGTAATGGTCATTAAATTTGGGGAGTTTTTATCTTCCTGACGAAATATCCTACAATTTTCCTACAGAACGCTCAGAAAAACAGACAAGTACACGAACAGCATCGATAGTTTTTTTGCTATTAACAGCTGCCTTAAATGCCGGTAATCTAAGAAGAGCCTATAGATGAAGACCGACCATGGGTAGCAGAACATCGTTCACCAATTTTATCTGAAGCCAATTAAAATCCAGACCGAAGAATATTTACCACTTCATCGACTGCCGTCTTACTTACGCTGGGCCAAGGCTACATCAGCGTTTCTACTTGACGGTATGTTATGAGTAAATTTATCCTTTACGCCATTTCTTTCACCAATTCATCATCACATCGAAACGTAACAGAAGACTATTTTTGAACAGTCAGTGATTCAGAGTAGCGATCACTGAGGCTGTTGTTTTGTAGAGAAAAAAATACTCAGATTTCATGGGTCCAGTACTCCCTGCCATACCTTGACTGAAATAAAAGAAATTGCGCAAAGATTCATAAACCTGTGGGTTAGTAAATTAAGAAGTGCTATGATCAATGTTAGGTGAGTTCTTTCGATAAAAATATTTTAAATCTCGCTTCCCCGTCCTGCGGAATTATGCTTTACTACCACAAGTCATTCGACCATCTGCACTGCCAAATTTTCAGCCTCGGCCTGCATCCCTTTCGCTAAGGTGGCTTTATAATCACCAAAAGAAAAAGGATGGAATTTGAGGTCCTGTGCGTACAAAAGGAAACAACTGTTAGACCTGCAAAACGCTGGCCGGGTATGGGACTTCCAACAAACGGGTCTGGGGCCTAAAACTCAAACTGCAGTATATAAGATGTCCTGGATAGTCAAGAAGTTCATACGTCGTTGTCGCCGCTCAGAGTTGCCACAACGTGCACTGATCTTGATTTAGTGATCTTGATTAACTGCAACGTCTAAGGTCGAGTACATGGCGATTGAAACTGGAGAAATTAAATGCAAATATTTTGAGCGAAAATCATAAAGGAACTGTCCTATATTTTGGAGGAAAAGGTTGAGTAAAGAATATTAAAATAAAGGTGCAATTGAAATACGTTTTTTTTTTTTATCCTGGCAAGGTGATTATTGGCTCTCTTCGCTGGGAAGGAATAAGCTAAACTACTTTAATATAAAAACACTTAGATTTTCCCATAGGTGAAAAAATAAAACTTAAGATAAGCACATTTGACCAATATTTTGAAACATAGCGGGGTTAAATAACACTGGGCTGCATCTTAAAAAAATTCTTGCAACAGAGACGTCATTATCATTTTTCATTTCAGTTTCGCATGCTAAACCCATGGAGCATATCCATTGTTCCAGGGCGGTCCTCATTTTTTGTAATAACTGACACTATATTTATCAGATTCATTGTGCAGAAATGCGTCTAAGCCAGGTCTACAAAAGACCTGTGAATATATACGGGGAAGTGAAGGACATTCGGAGTTGATGATGCATTTCATGTTACTGAAACAAACAAAAACATGATAAATGGTCATAACATACAAGCAGGCATGTAAATATCTGATTAGAAAAACCCCAGTTTTACTAGAAAGCCAAAAGCGACTAGAATCCTTGAAAAGTCCGCTTTCGCAACATTCTGTTATATGCCGGTTTATCAGCAGATTTTTTTCTATCTTCTTCGGAGAGACCAGCAGAAATCAATCATGGTTACACTCCGATTACCTTGATAGCGGCTCACCATTTCGGATATATCTTGATGCAATCCTTCCCACTCTTCCTCACAGTACTCACCCACGTTAGCAGAAAAGTGTAGGAAATGCATTTTGATGCTCATGCGGAGGCTTTTGAAAGCCCATGGAAGATCTCGTACAAGGTCATTTAATTCACTCTGTTCGAACAACTGAGGGCTTTTCCCAATGGTCCCAGTCAACTCGATATCTTCATACACATCCGGATTTTTTCACCGTCATTACAGAAAGAGTCACTAGAACTGGAATGTTGTGCATTCTCATTAGGTATTGGCACAGGAACAACAACATTGTGTCTAACAGGTTGTGTAGCAGATGGAATATTCGGACCTTTATTGTGTTTCAACCTTTTTGCATTTTTTCCCAGTGGTTTCACCCCACAAAAACAGCATTCATCAAGGTGATTAGTAGGCTGCCGCCAAACCATTGGTATACCAAATGGCATTGGTTTACGGTTTCCTTCATTCAAGTGAAATAAACCAGAACAACAGCTCACACAGGCAATGTGAGGAGCCCATGGTTTATCCTGATGCCCAAGTCTGATGCAAAAATAGGCACGATGGCGATGTTTTACTGAAGAAGTGATTGTGCGCTTCGGTTTTGAGGGTGTGAACTTTCCGCAGAAGTAGCAAAATGAGTTGGGGGGTTCTTGCATGTAGTGACATCCTTCAATCCTTCAATTAATCTGCTACAAAATAATTATACAAACATACGACGCTGATCTCACACCAACACGTTAACTAGGACATATGCTGCAACACATAATCTAGAACTTTAGGAGCAAAATTACTACCACAACCGTGATCAGCACAAAAAAAATGGTCTAGAAAATTTATTGTTATTTATGTTGCATTTTTATGCAGACCAGTGTAATCTTTCAGGGTTAAGTAAATGGCGCAGCAACAGCAGAAAATAAACAGGAGTGTTTTGAGCCAAACTTATAAAAATCGGTTGCGTTTGGAAGAAAAGGTTGGAGAAAAGGACATTAAAATGAGTGTCCAAAGTAAACAAGATTTTAACCATGACCGGAGGATGAAAGCATTTTGAGAGAAATGATAGCGCCACTTCACTGCAGATAGAAAAGTAAAGTACATTATGATAGACGTATTCAAATTTTTCCACAGGTAACGAAATTGAGCATGGGATAAGCATTTGGCCCCTATTTTTTACCCTAGCAGGGTTAAATATATATTGGGGTTGAGGCAATATTCATGAAACCTCGATTAAATCAAGACAAATGGTTGAAGCCAAAAATCATGCAAATCACTCCGGTAATTTTTCAACTATGGCAGGGTAGTGAGGAGTTTTTTGAGGGAAGTGATGGATGCTTTTCAGTACGGATGGAAAAGAGCTAGTGCATTATGAAAAAAAATTCCATTGTTTTCCTATAGATAAAAAATAAAACGTGGGACAAGCATTTTACCCATATTTTGCCCCCTAGAGGGTTAAACAAATATTTTAGAGTTTGGAAAATTGCTACATAGTGCATGCAACTAGAGGATATCATGACGCATATTTTGAGCTTAAAATAGTAAAAAATCGGTCCAGGAGTGCGATAAAGAGTTGAAAGAAATTCGGAGAAAACTTGTAAAATTAATCTGGCGTCCTGCAACGCTGATGCTTAAAACGCGAACATGTCATACACATACCTAGCTAGTATTAGACTTCATTCTTGAGGAACAAAACACACTTTGCCCCCCCCCCCTATCAAAGGGTATTGAGAATCATAACATCTTCTATATTTGATTTTTTAGCTTTTTTTATACATCCAAAATATCAATGTTCACAGATACCCTGGTTGCGTACCGTACGGCGCGTTTGTAAATGTACTATATTTCTTTTGATGTGTAATTTCGCATTTGTAAATGTCATATATTTCTTGGTTACGTAGCGATCAGCGCAATTGTAAATGTACAATATTTCTTTTGATGTGTAATTTTATTCATACCTAATCTAGCTTTTTCTAACGCAGCCTAATCTGGCCACATCTAACGAAACACAACCTATTCCGACATAACATTACCTAGCTTCTTCCAGCCTGACTTACGAGTTCGTCACTTATTTCACCTAACCTCAGCTAACTGTACCTGAATGTCTCTCATAACAGTGATTAATTAAGACAAAAGCAGGCCTCGCCCACCTACCATTTCCTGATGGTTTGAATTCTTGTGTAATTACCTAACTTTTTGTATGTAAGCAATTTTTACGTGATAGGCCCAGAAAGCAAAAAGTGCAATATATGCGCAGGAGGACTCAATGAGACTAAAATAAAATTTAGCCGCGACCGCACCTCATGTAGCCGAATTACGTCGTAGCGACCAGTAGAAGTACATAATTATTTGAGGAGTCTGGCCTCACACCTTCATAGGTTGGGTTCGTAATCCTAACCAAAAATGTATATTTAGTGCAATATTCTTGACGCCAATGACGCGAGAGAAACCGTAGGAATATTTATTGCTTAAACTTTCTGTATCGTCTTAATTACTGTGTTTTGTGCATGGGTGCAACTCAAGCAGCTGGCCAGTGAGGAGGGGAGATTGAATGAAGTCCAACAAATACGGTAATATGTTTTGTGCTAAAAATGAAATGTAAATGAAGCTTCACTTCATAGGAACGGGTGGCTAAAAGCCTAGATTTCAGTAAGAAACAAAGGGCCAAGGTCACTGCTATAAAATGAATCATAGTGTAATTTCAGGAATTCATTAAAAGAACTAATAAAATAGACGTAAATANAAATAATAAAAGTAAACGTTTCGGGAATCAATCCCATCCTCAGTACAATCTGAAAACCAAAATAATGATGAATTTTAATAAGTACAATCTACACTTTATAAACACACATGGGGAACGTAACGTGTTGACAAGATTCGTTCTTTTAGACACCCGAACCAGTACGTCATGGCTTCTTTTGACGTTGACAACTTATTTACTAATATTCCCTTGAGAGAAACCGTGGACATATGCCTGGAACTGTTATTCACTGATCCCCTAGCTACCGTAAT
>LQNS02278083.1:16105490-16120602 GCA_001587735.2 Parhyale hawaiensis
GCTTCAGACCAATTTTCTACAAACGCTGTTGCGAATGGTGTTGGAAGACAGTGTGAAGGGGGATTTCCATCAGGCCTTTCAAAAGGAGTTTCCAACGACGTTGCCAACCGATTGCAAACACGTTGCGAAAGGCTTGCCAACGGTAGTTTCGAACGCCTTGCGAACGCTTAGAGAACACTGGACAGTTGGAAAGTAGGTCACAACTATGGTTGCCAACCCCTTTCGCAACACGTTTCCAACCAGTGTGAGCCCCGTGTAAATGTCACCGGTTTGGGTGGCCCTATTGGTTTAGGCTAACAAATGATACATAGGGTTTGCCTTAGGCACGAATTCCTCTTTCAAATGCTCATAAGAAAAGGTGTTAATGACAACAAGCTATCGTTCTTCGTCGTCCTACGAACTTTTCAGTTGCCTCTAGTACAGAAGCCGCACCTAAAGGCCACGGAGGAGACATTGCTACTGTCTAATTCATAAATAAGAACAGCTGTTTCTCTATCAGGCAGACACGTTCCCTGCGTCTTTACTGAAAGGCTCTACAGCATGAAAAACGTAAGACTTCAGAAATAATTTTGACAGGGACTTTGTATAAATCACTCGCAAACGAAGTGAGAGGTGATAATGTTTTCGTTGAAGATTCCAGTATATACTAGACGATCCGTGACCCGTTGGGTCATTATCACGATCGGCTTTGCTTTCGCACAAAAGCAGGCGTTATATAGCTGGGCATAGACCACACGCTATTCGGACGTCCTCTAATGCCCGTCAAGGAGCTGCCCATACGGCTCACTATCAACAGATTCTCTGCTTCTCTAACGAATATTCAACACCCAGACTGTAAGCAAAGTCAATTTATATGTTACGTATTTCAGTTATATTTCCAGCGTACCCGTTCTTGCAGGCAAATCACGTTTAAATTTCGTATCACAGATACAGTCAGCCTACCGCCGCCTAGGTATCTAAGCTAATTAAATCTTCATCCCTCGAATTTCTTCCCGTCTAAAAGCGAAGAAGCTGTGTCAAGTAAGACACAAGCATATAAACGTTACACAAATAAATAAACAAGCACACAAGTAAATAAAGTTAACAGACTTTTAGTATAATATAGATAGATATTTGAATATATATGTTTGTATATATATATATATAAAGCTAGTATCTACGTTCTCCTCAAGGAAAATGAATATGAAGCTAAACTAGATATAATTCTCCAAGATACGACAAAATTTCAAAACATTACAAAAGAGCCTACTGCAACTCTGAAAACAATGGTGAATAAATATATTTGTCTATCTACCCAAAAAGTGAGGGAGTTTAGTGGGTTGACCTAAATGTGACCCATGCCGAAAAACTAGGCCGAGCTGGCCATCAAAAATGACGGCGTTTAATTTGTCATCACCACAGCAAACTTACCGTAACTGAGGCAGATCGTTTTACGCCACGAGGCGTTCCAGTTTTCCTATGTTATTATTAGGAGATCTGAACTGGGCGGTGTGCCCTAACCCTTTTGGACACAGCATCCACACGAAAAACTAAGATTAGCAGGCCTTCAAAAATGACTTCGTTGAATCTGCCCCCATCGCGGGAGATAGTCTTACGCCATGAGGCGTTCTAGTTCATTTTGCATTTAGTGAATGGCTATTTCGTATTAATGTTCCACTTTCTGTTTTCCAGCTACGACAAAATCGAGAGCTCCTTCGGGGCCAATTACGGCGATGGTGACCAGCTAAAAACAGCAAACGACAAAGGCAAGCATTTCTTCACGATCTGGACGAAGTTCTTGACGACGACAACCCTCACTACAACAGCAACCAACTCCGCTACTACAATTAGTTTATCCTACTACTGCACCGCAGGATCACTGAATTTACCTCCGAACTGTGGATAACATCGCGATCTTACAAAGCCAGCCTTAATCAGTGGTGAAGCTAAGCCTATTATTCACTTAAAATTGCACGGCATTAATGTTAAAGGGACCATATTTCAATATCGCATCGTGTTCGAACAGTGCTATAGAGAGAATGGTATTGAAAATTTGTCAGATATTGTACTGATTCACAACGGACACAGTGGGAATAATATTCTTAAAAGTAAATAAAAATACTAAACAGCGGTAATCGATTTCCAGGCAATCTAACAAGTCAATACGCGCCTGTAACATATTTAGAGCCTCATGGTGATGCATTTAAAGTCAGCGCAATAACTAGGCAGTTGGATATTGAATGTATAAGCTAGGGCATTCACTAGATTCACAATTGTAGGAATAATTTTTCAATTGTCTCAATCATCTGCAGCTAATGACAGGAAGTACCCAACCGCAGCTTAAATACTCGCATTTTTTAGGAGGTGCGAAAATATATTGTAGAGAAAAATCTCATCTTTGGTTGTTGTGGTCACGTTAGAACATACAGCAGCCTGGGCCGTGTAGTCATTTAACCTAACACGTCAATACTTCAACTTTTTCCAGTCCTCATTACTATGCTTGAATTATTTATGGAATTGCAAGGTTTTCTAATGTCATGTGGCCTAAAGTAAGGCTTGTCAGTGATGCCACTGGTGGAGACCTGGTATACACGCAGAAAAGTATGTTTTTTACGATAAAAAAAAAAAAAAACACCTGGTTTCTTATCACTAACGAAGTAATATTTTAGCTACAAAGCAATAATATAATAATTAATCGTAAAAGACAATGTTGTTCATCACAACGCTCTTGTTCATCTGTTGTTCATCACAAACGGCAATGTGCATTGACGCAAATTCAAACGACAAGGTAGTTTACAGTTAACTAATTTCGCTTAATGGTAAACAACCATTTCTTTGTGTGTAATAGTGTGATGGCGCTTAATTTGAGCTCTTGTGGAACTCATTAATGCTTCTTCGTGGTTCCAGCAGGTAAAGCAATCGTTAGTAAAAATATGTGTTGCTGTTCTAAATGTCTAATCAGCAGTTGAAAACTTATTATTAGGATTATTATTACTGTTTTGAGCAACCAAGAAAGTTAGTACAAATTAAATAGTGAACTGTCCACCAGAAAAGCGCAAGATAGCTTATACATGACGAATACGTGGAAGTTAAAAATAAATTAATTGCAGGATATCACCCACTGTTTGTGAAACTGATGCGGCAGTAATTTCCCAACAAGAGTCATGTTAACCCTCTGCTTATGGTTATATGGTTATAATTATAATTAACTATTTATGTATTGCCCAACGCGAGATATTCTTTGTAACATCTAATATTAGGAACTGCTTGTTTTATTTGCCTCCTCTCTCTAAATTATATCTACATTCATCAAGTCTCACGTACCCTGGGTGGCATGGTCGACGCCGTGCACGTATTCCCACACATATCCGAGTGTCACTCTCCCCTTCGATTACAAATGTTTCCTCTTCTCATACATGTATAGCTACATACCGTACGAGCAGATATGCTTTATTTACAGCCCCCTGTATTCCGAGGCGAAAAAATGTTCTTGTATTAGTGACAGTTTCTTGTCGACTATGTGTGTCCAACTGCTGTCAGCCTGTCTGCTCTGTGCCTGTTCAACTTCTATTCAAGATGGCTGTAGTGTGCAGCTTATATGCTCCTGTCGGGATGGTGGTACATATGGTAAAGCCTAACCCATACCAGCAATCATTTAAGGGAATAGAAACTCAAGGACCAACGAAGAGAGAGACAGGTGCAAACACCAGGTGCAAACACGACAGTCCATCACCTCTCTCAAATTCGTCAAGCACAGTATAGCCATTTCACTGCCAGATTCTTTCCAGAATCAGTATTCTGGCTTTGCAAGGGGTGAAATTTTCGTAAATCTATACCGAGTAATTTGGCACAGTATAATCATTATCGGAAGCTGAACCATTGATTGAATCAGGTGACCAGTAACCAAGAAAGTAATTAAATAAGAAAGGAAGTATAAGTAAAAATAATTTTCTATACTCATCAAACCACTTCCCGCACTCGATTTGCTGTATGAAGGGAGAAGACACAAGCTAGTCACACAACGAACTTCCTCAGCTAATCGTGAGAATGTTATGTTGAACCCTCGTAAATACAGCTTTGCAATGAGTTTACGAGAAAAAGGTGGGGAAGTATTAGGCACCAATTTCAGTTTGCTCAGCAAGTGCCGTTAGTTACTATGCGGAAATTTTCTAAGCCTGGAGAGCATTATAACTCAAACTTCTTAGCATTTTTGTGTTATTTAAATAGAGACAACAACGTGCATTTGGACGCGAATCGAGCTGTGGAAATTTGCTCTTTTGACTAGCGTGTGTCACCTTCTTTTTAAATCCATTTTATGAATCTCCTGTGCAATTGTCACCCCACAAGCGTTTGGGGTGACGATTGCACATTCGAGAAATAATGGGGTGACAATTGTACAGAGGGCTTAATCTTATAACTGACTACCCTAGCCTAACCTAATAAATATACTGGGTTGACAATTATACAGGTGAATATATTGGGTTGGTAATTGTACAGGTGGGATTTATTTGGGTGACAACTGTACAGGTGGGATTTTGGGTTGACAATTCTTGACAGTTGAAATAAAAAATGGCTAAAAGCTAAATACTTTTTGGCAAAAATATCAAAACATTGTAATAAGCACCGTCATATGTTTATTTTCTTACATTTCAGGTTGTTGCAAAAGTAATGTCCGATTTCCGAAAAAAATATTTATCATATTTTAAACCTTTTCTTGAAGATTCAAGTGAACCCTGGGTCTAATATGTATTATTTTCTGTCATGCACATTATCTAACTGTTGCCCATAATTTTCAAAATCTTTACGTTCTTGTTTGTACCACCTTAAAGGTCACGTAAGAGACGTTTCACTCTACAAATTTCATATGTATTAATACAAGTGCGGCAGTAAAATCTATCCCTATTTAAACAGCTATATGTACGGATTTGTAACCGAATTTGGTTTATATTTTGCTTCTACATTATTTTCTTTCTCTTGCAGTAATCTGAATTGAAAATCATAATAAAATTGTCTACTACATTAGTGATATTGGAAAAAGTGCTGATCTGCCACTGTTCAACTTGATTATGCAAGCTTGAAATTGAACAAAATATTGGGAAGAGAAGCTACTTTAGCCGATTCTGATAGCGTGAAAATAACTTCAGTGCTTGGTAAGGGCATGTCTACACTTGTAATATGGAAGAACATGCCTCGAAATCATCGAATAATATAAGCATATGTGGTAGGTGGTAAGATAAGCAGGAAAACACCCGAAAGATCTTATCTAAAGAGATAAAAGGAGAGAGACATCCGTAAAATTCAAAGAAAGATGGATGAAACACTTCATTCACCTAGTAAACGAATTTTTGAAGCAGCAGGATAACTTGATATGGGAAAAACTTGGAAGAGTAAGATTCTCAATACCCTTGGCAAGGTTGAGTCTCACAAAAAAGCCTCCTCTGAGCAAAATTTACAAGGCTAAGAAAATTAAATGGGCAGAAAAAACATGAATATAAATTTCAAGAATGTATGATGAGTGTCGAGCCAATGGATAGATCGGACGAATAGCCGTCTGGTTGAATATTGAACGGGCACTCTGCTAGAGCGCGGATCCGCCTCCAGCAAAGCAGTGATGTTTTGGGACGGGATCGTAGAATATGAGGTAACTTGCTCATAAAGAGTGCAAGAGGGAGTTATGCTAGATACTAAAGCTTACTGCAAGCTTTTTGAAGAATGTTTTTGTCCCACGTTGGATGACCAACCTTTGTTGAAATGGAAATCTTCTGTCCTTCAACAGGGTAATGCGCCTGTGCACGAGTCTAAGCATACAATGCAATTTATTTCTGCATCGTGACTTCAAAGAAGACAAGATGATAGTTTGGCATGTGAGTCTCAGAGAGAACCTGTAGTCCATCATCAAAAGAAAAGCTTTCGCTGAGGGAAAATTAATAGTAAGAGCGTAGCTCTTAATTGGGAACGAAGTAGTTAGAGTTTACAATTAAATTGAGCCTTTTTAGGTATGGTATCTCACATCTGCTGTTGACAAACACCTCATGAAGACTTTGAAAATTGAAAGAAGCTATGGTGGATCATAAAAGAGGTATACTGTATATGAATGTTTCCATCTCTCTATTTTATTAATATTAAACGGACAATGATATGCTGCGATAGATTTTTTCCATTTTTTCATAAAATTTATTTGAAATACCAAAAAATCTATCAATTTTCACCTTTTGCATAATCAGAGTGAACATGCATATGCATAATCATTCAAATGTGAATAACGTAAGATATGGTTAAAATAAACCATTAATTTGTTTGATTTATGCATGAATATATATTTAGTTTCATACATTTAACATTTTAACATGAATATTTTTACAAATTAACACTCAAGGAAAAAAGTACATGAAAAATTAAGTTTTACATGGTCATGGCGGCAATACGTAGATTTTAAATGTACACTTTTTATTTTTTACCGGCGATTCTCTAACTTTAGTTACTTTAGTTAGAGCCCTATCAACAACGTCAAATCTTTTTAATTTTGCTTTCAAGCCAACAACATATGTAATTTATTGCCTAGTACCTGCAATATCTTGAATGCGCATAGCATTGCCGATATTTTCTTCAGTGCAAATTTGGTGCAGATCAATTATTTTTATGTTTCAGAGCCTTTATATTGTCACTGAGTTGCGTACATTGTCCGCCTTCTTTTTTCTGTCCCTTTTTTCTCTTCCCGCTTTCTCTCCCTTGGCACTTCTACTGACCCTTGTACGTCCATGAATCGGTAGCCCTCTTCCGTTTCTGGCTTCGCCGTGAATTGATAGAGCGGTATTTTTTACAATGCGAAAATCACTATTCTCAAAAGTACAAAGTAATACCAGCGAGGTTTTAAATATTTTTCTTCTTTACCACACATGACGCAGTTAGCCAGTGTCCTTGGCCCGCGGGTAGTTATTGCGGGTGCGGTATCCGCGATAGCATATTATCAAGGTGAACGCTGCGTAGTCTTGCCTGCATTCAGCTTCATACTCCAGACAGAGCACTAGATTAGATTAGATAGGCGACAGTAGACGAACCAACAGGCCCATTCTCAAAGAGACACCGAAACTTGCGCCCCGGCCTTCTAAGAGCTATTGCCATTGAGTGAGTAGGATATAAACAACTGGGGGAAAGAGAAGAAAAGAGAGAAAAAAAACGAGGAGGGAGAAGAGTCTCAGCAAAAGAGACGATCACGAATACATAAAATTATGATCAATAGCCGCTGATATGCGGAGTTAAAGATGCCAGACAGTGAAGTTGGAGCGTAAGAGAAAAAAACGGATTTAGGAAGCCCCTGAGGCTTTAGCCGTTAAGAGTGTGCGACTCCTGGAGGAGGAATCCTTAGCTGTGGGGGATGTCTCTCCCAATGTAAGTCAAGACGATTTTTAAACGCGTTGACTGATTCCGCACTAACAACGTCGGAAGGGAGTCTATTCCCTCCACTAAATAGAGTACAATAAATAAAGATTATTTATTATCTCGCATATAGTGGATACACCTAACGAGGTTTTCTTTAGCCTTAATTCTTCAATTAAGTGGTAGTGTGAAGAGCAGGAGGAGCAGCCAGTGTTGAGAGTCAATTACAGATCCCTCACTTCTCGGTGCTGGTGTACTCGACGCAGAGTAAATTCGTAGCGTACCCACCGGGAATCGAACCCAGGCCTCCCTTGTTGTGATGCCGAGCCGCTGTCACTTCACCACCGAGAGGGTGGTGAAGCATATTGCTAATGCGCGACAAATCTCTATTCAGGGACTGGGCGACGGCGTCACGTATTCTCGTTGTATCACTGTTATCAGAGAGGAATCGCCTGCACGTCGATAGTGTAAAGAACAAACAGTTACTTACAGGCCAGGTGCACTACCCCTGAGGGACGCTGAAAACCATCGTCATTGAGGCGCGCAAGCAACTGTCTAGAGATATTTCTGCTTTCGCTCGGCAGTAAAATTATGAATTATTGATGTAACCCTACCGTGCACCTATGCCAAATGACTATAACTTGTATTATAGACCCACGTGATTCACCCTATCGAAAGCCACACTAAAGTCCAACTGAACGAGACGTTTTTCAGAACGATAATCCAGCACCAACTGCCATTGACGTGATACAGATAACAACAACAACCCAGTCCCTTTCTATATGCAAACTAATCGGTAGGAACCAATCCAGTAACTTCAGCGATGGGATGCAAATTACAAGCCAATAATTTTTCAAACAGCTTTAACGAAAGCCCTTAATTGAGATACAGAGAGAATAATACACTGGATCCGGACATGACTCATTTGTCGGCAGCAGCGAATGAAGTTCTAAGAATCGTGAGACGAGCGACTGGACGCCGATCTCATTTGGGGCTCCTCAAGTGAGCGTGCTTGGGCCACGTCTGTTAAAAGTTACAGCCATGATCTTGTTCTTATTCTACACAGTAACTTCTATAAATTTGAAATGGCACTAACCTAAGTCATTCTACAAGGGAAAGAGCTGAACTCCAACAAGACCTAGACATGTTGAGATGAGCTTCAATGTCGACAAATGCTCGTTGGGACTTGATCTGAACCGCTTCATTCCAGCACGGATCTCTGGTCAATGGCAAAAACTGCCTATAACTTAGTGTTTAGGGTTGAAGAGTTAATTAAACTATGATAGGGTCATGGATATGAATGTTACTCTCCACTCCGGAGGGTTAAAATGCAGCATTTTAAATCAAAATTTATTTGATTGACCCAATAATAAAAATTTGACACCTAAGACAAACGCCTTTGACCTTCTTTCTCAACCCTGACAAGGTTGTATGGGTGCCTAGAGGTAAATTGATAGTGCGTGTTGGTTGCTATCAAAATTACAAAATACTCTTAGACCGAAATAATCAAAATTGGTCCAGTACTTTTCCAGAACAATATCGGATATAAAAGTCGCAAGGAAAAAGACGCCAGCTGAGATACAGGTAATTTACTATTCGATTCGACAACTAGCTTTGCATTGATATTCGTATCATTGCAACAATCACTTCTTCTTTAAAGTTTAATGTTCTCTTTAGCGTAGCTTCAGACGATAAGAAACAAAAATTATGTTGATGAAAAAGTCGGAACTATCGATAATATAATGATCGATATTGATAGGCAATACAAGTAGGTAGCTAAATGATTCTCGATCTCTAAAAGTTGCAACCAATTGCTGATAAAATTTGTTACGAGCGTTAATTTTGCTAAAAAAAATAAGAACTTTTGCTAGTGCATACCTAATAAACAAATTTACTTAACAAACCTAAGAGTTTGCTCTCCGTTTGATTAACTTTGTGTTTTCCTGTTCCTGTGATTTCCAAGTTGACATAAAAACTCTGATTTTTTGAACAGTCCAATTTTGCTCTGCATAGTGTTTTATTGACCCCGGTGAAGATCACTGACATTCTACTTCAACTATATAGCATCGTAGCATAAGTAAAAATCATTTGAGTACGTGCATTACCACAGGATTGATTATACCGTGCTGAATTTTTGGGGAATCCTAAATATGTTGACAAGCCTGTTCTACATCTTCTACCAATTTATTTAAGAAATTATCATAAAAATTCAGAAGTTTTTATTTTCCAGTAAAAATTTCTTTGAACTTTCCTCAAGAACACAGAAAAAGGACAAGTAGCTTCATTAAAGTAAAAAGTAAGCAAAAATCAATTGAGTGAAGATAGCCATTAAGTACGTGCATTACCACAGCGTTGATTATACCGTACAGATTTTTTTTTTCTTTTCTTAAATATTTTCTTAATATTTTCTTAAATATTTTGACAAGTCTGTTCTACATCTTCTATCAATTTATTTAAGAAATAATAATAAAATTTCGGAAGTTTTTATCTTCCAATAAAAATTTCCTTGAACTTTCCTTAAGAATACACAGAAAAAGGACAAGTACACGTACAGCACCGACAGTTTTTGCCACTAAAGGCTACCATATATGCTGGCAAGCAGAGAAGGAACTATAAAAGAAGAAGACTGACAATAGGTGGCAGAGCTTCGTCCACCGATGCTATCTGAAGCCAATTTCGGTATAGACGGAAGAATTTCAGCGACTTGATCCACTGTCGTCATATTTACACAGGCCGGGCCAGGGTTATACCAGCGTCTCTACTTGATGGTATGTTATGAGCAAATGTATTCTGTACTCCATAACGATCACCAATTTGTTACCTCATCGAAAAGTAATATAAGAACATCTTTGTGCAGTCAGCGTCTCAAAGTAACGATAACTGAAGATGTTTTCTAGAGAAAAAAATATATATTCCGGCTTCATCAGTCCAGCACTCCCTGCTGATAAATTAACAGAAATAAAGAGAAATTGCACAAAGGTTGCAGAAGCTTGTGGGTTAGTGAATTACCGTAAGGTTGGGCTATTTCGTCACCCCGGGGGTTATTTCGCCACGTGATAAAGTTGTCAGTTTTTTGGTCATTATGACAAAAGTTTTAACAGCAGAAAAACAGTACGAATTCCATTTTAAAGGTTACAGAATTGTCTTGAATTTGAGACAAAAAACAAGCACCTCAGACAAACATAGAAGAGTCAGTTGGACGTCAAAGTTGTATACTCAACTGCAACAAAAGGCCCGGGACTGCAACAAACGGACCCGGGGAGCTGCACAAACGGGCCCGGGACCTGCAACAAACAGACTTGAGGCCTGAACCTCAAGGCCTGTCCCGTAGAATTAACAGCCTCGTCAAGAACTACATCACTGTTGCTGTTCAAAGTTTGTCACTGCGTTATGCTGATCTTGACTTGATGATCGTGACTTAATTCAATTTTAAAGCTGAGTAAATGAGCCATACAACTGCAGAAAATCAGTATGAATATTTTGAGCCAAGATCATAAATATCGGCCCTGTAGTATGGGAGAAAAAGTTGGGAAAAGAATATTGAAATGAGGGTTCAAAGTAAATATAATTTTTAACAATGGCAGGGTAATAGAAGTTTTGTGAAGGCAGTAATTGGTTCTCTTCGAAGTGGATGAATAAAATAAAATTCATACAATAAAAATTCTTATGTTTTCCCATAGGTAAAAGTAAAACCCAGGACAAGCCCTTTTGACCAAATTTTGAACCATAGCACTGTTATGTAATTTTTTAAAGTTAATGAAATGGCGCAGTAACTAGTGAAAATCAATACAAATTTTTTGAATCAAAACATGAAGATATATTGTGAGAAGCTATAAGAACTCTTAGCAGCAATTGGATAAGATAAAGTAGTTTATGATAAAGAAAATTAAATTTTCCCACAGCTAACAAATGAACTGCGGGATAAGCATTTGGCCCCCTATTTCCAACCACAACAAAGTTAAACATATATTTAACGTTCAAAACGTGGGGCATGCAAATAGAGGAAATTGAGACAAATGGTTTGAGTCAAAAATCATAAATATCAGTCCAATAGTTTTTAAACTATGGCAGGGCGCGAGTGGGGGCGTTTTGATGAAAACAAAGGGTGCCCATCACTGCGGATAGGAATGAGTACGTGTACTTAGTGCACTATGGTAAAAAATTTCACAGAGTTTTTCAATAAATAAAGAAAAACTGAAACGTAGGACAAGCAACTTTTCCTCTAGTTTTTAGTCCTAGAGAGTTAACTAAGTTTTTTTAGAGTTAAGTAGATAGCGCATGCACCCAGAGGACACCAATATTTTGAGAAAAAAAAAATAGTAAAAAATTCATCCAGTAGTTTCAGAGGAAGAGTTGACAGAAATTCAAAAAAAAAAGCTAACGATCAAATTTATCTGGAGCCCTGCAACACCGGTGCTTAAATGGCAAATACTGTATATCTTACATTTCGCAGGCAGTAGCTAGTTATTCTTGAGGCCATAACATACTTTTCCTTCCTCTCCCCCCCCCCTTTTCGGGGACGATGGCCCCGTTGACCCTCTCCCTCATCCTGGGACCGCCTCTGCGCCTACATCCCACCCCGCACTTTTGTACCACATTTCCAGAAGGAAAATTGTGCAAAAAGGACCCAATGCCCAATAACGTTGAGAAGTGATTTAGCGGCCTATGCAAAGAGTGAAAAGTCTACAAAGCTAGCAACCTATGCTTTGCGTATTCTCTTGGAGTGCAAAATGGCATTATCACTACAACCATTCTTGGACGAGCTGGAAATGTTACTTCCGTATTCACTGACTTTCTCTGTCTTTAAGTACATACACCGTTAGTGTTCCGATAGTCTGGGAACAAGGTGGAAGGTATTCTGCTGCGCGCAGTACAGTTTTTGAGCGTGAGCCTATTGAGCGCGTAGGTGGATACAAGCTGGTGCACACTACAGGCTTTTGACGCTGTCGCGGCCCGTCACTCGTCTGAATGTTTGGTCAAGGAGGTTCAATACAGAGGAGCGAGCGTGGCCGTTGTTCGTCAGTAAGGCCAGCTTTCTAACTTTTCCGGTCCGGCTGATTTCTGGCTGCGCAATTCCCCAAAGAAAAATATATTATTCAAAAGATAAAGTGCGTTAAGTGCAGTCTGTACGATAACTATTGGCAGAAATAAGCTAATAAAGTATATACTCCGCCCGATTGGCTCGTAAGCTTTATTTCCTCTTATTGCTTTCTCTGTCCAGACAAAATGCCACAACCTTTCAGCCATTCCTCGTACGATTCAGAAAATACAACTTTGTGTTCGTTGATTCCTGCCTCAACACTGCAATATACTGTATATGTAATTTTTGCAATGCAATACCCAGAAAACTCTCATAAAGTTGAATATAGTATTGTAATAATA
Source organism: Parhyale hawaiensis (assembly GCA_001587735.2). Taxonomy (NCBI): domain Eukaryota; kingdom Metazoa; phylum Arthropoda; class Malacostraca; order Amphipoda; family Hyalidae; genus Parhyale; species Parhyale hawaiensis. The sequence continues at coordinate 16,118,229 of LQNS02278083.1, forward strand.
AATATGTGCCGCCAATCAACCCGACTTCATGGGGAACAATAGCCTATGATGTGAACCCCGAGATGAGAATATCTTTTATATTCAAGACAACACCGACAGATGGAGCGGAAGTCGAGGCGGGGACTGGCGCTGCTGCTGTGCCTGGCGGCTGTGGCCCTATCGTCTGCCCAAGATGTTCCAAAGAATGCAACCCAGAGGGCTTCCGCGCCCGAAGTCTCTAAGGCCGCTGAGCCATCGACCAGCACAAGCCCCAAAGGTGGGTTTTGAAGCGCATTCTAAACGTGAAGCAGGTGTCAGGCTCCAGGCAGGCAAGGTGAATATCACCATAAATGGAGACTGAGTGGTTGGTGATGGAAGTGTTTACCCTCAAACTCAGAACAAGTTTAAAACTCGAGTAACGCATCAAACAATGCTGTTCCTACGAAAAATTGTCGTTTTGTTTATATTCGGTTCCAATCGGGTGTCGTCCACATAGTTTATCCTTAACTTGGATGTACGATATTTTATTCAAAAGTACAGCTGTCTCATAAATAACAGCTTATATTGCTGTACTTTTTTGTGCGTCCTAAAAGGATATTCATCGGATGTAGGTATGATAGAACGATTCTTTCGAAGTGGACCGTAGTCCTTCCTAACGGTACTCAATTATGTAAATGGTTTTTTCTTTGTTCATCGTTGATCGGCACATGTTATACCGTAACTCTGTACAATCTTGTATATTGTGGCCTGCGGAATTGAACAAACTAACAGACGTATGCAACCAAAGCTACTTGTATCAACTTTATATAAGTTTTGTGGTAAAGTTTAATATACGACTGAGTAAGGATAATTGAGGATCTTGAGCACAACTATGTTGAGAAATCACTGGCATAAGTCACTCATAGGGGCTACTGAACGAACTACATTCAAATGGCTTCCAGATAATTCAACGACCACTGCATCAACCGAAAAAACCTCTACCAAAACTGCGGCACAGGCTGGATCAGAAACAGCTGTGGATGTATCTGGAAAACGAGATTCTTCATCTGCTGCAGCCATAAAGGAAAAGCTTTTCTTCGGTTCTCTGCGCACCATGACGCACATCATTGTAACGTACACGACGTCTACCGTCCCACTGTTTTGTCTCAGTGGCACAGCCGATGATGCGTGTCCAGCTGGAAGAAGAAAAAGGAAACGATCATTATCTATTTCTCTTCTTGGAAACAGCGACTCGTAAGTATTATTATTTTACATCATACGTCTTAGATGGTAGGAGGCGTATATTCTAGAACCATATAGGCAACACCATGCCGTACCTAGCTTGACTGCCCATTGAAATCGGGCTTTGCGCATTTATAGGGCTGATGGCGCATATCCGTAACCTAAGATGAAATGCTTTCCGAATAACCTAGAGACCTTAAACAAAAACCATCAGAGCCATAAGGATGTGGGGAATATATTTATGAAGAAGCTACTCAGATTTATCAAAAAGGCTGACGGTGGGGGAATGACAATCTATTCAATGTATATCAAAAATGATCAAAAATCGCCATAACTTCCACAAATTCGGGAGATGTATCTATGTAGTGCTGGTAATACCCTTTAGAATGAGATACAGTTGATGTTTCTCCATTTTACTATAGTGGCATGCAGAGCAAGACGCCAAAGGGGCAGTGGCCAATGCACTCAAATGAAGAGACATTGCATTGTAATAGGCTAGACCATAGACCACTCCTTACATTGACTGGACACTGGCCCCTAGCTAAGGCAGATTTCGGTCCCGCAATTGGACTTGACTGCACGGTGCCGTCGGTGCCGCAGACGCATTTTCATGTGTTCTCCCATTGCTTCTTCATACGTTGTTTAGACTATTGGACTTAATTCTTTTAGATTCAGCACTGACTGGCAAACCTTTACATATGGTACTTCTAAAACTTTCATACGCAAAAAAATCACAAAAATATTAAGGCTTGAAGTGTAATTAGGTAGAGCAACTGTTTATGACATCTTTTGATAGTTGCAGTAAACTTATTTGGCAATAATTAGTGAAATAAACAGTCTCACATTGTAGAACAGAAGCTTCTCAAATTCGTAGTATGTTCGATTTGTAATGAAATGCCAAGTAAACAGCTGATGAAGATGTGCATAAAATTTATTTGGTATACGGGCTAAGCGAAAAAATCAGAACAGACTGCAGAGCTGAAAGGTGAGTTGGAGCAACTTGCAAGCATAAAGTAATGGAGCCCGGCCAGCAGTGAAGTGATGAAGCACTGGCCGCTAGGAAGTGATATAGCATTGGCAGCAGTGGAGTGATATATCATTGGCGGCTGTGAAGTGATATAGCATTGGTAGCAGTGAAGTGATATAGCATTGGAAGCAGTGAAGTGATATAGCA
>LQNS02278083.1:16164598-16176779 GCA_001587735.2 Parhyale hawaiensis
GGTGGCTTCGGACACTTTTTAACCACTAATATCTCTAAAACTTTCAGGCGTGGATTTTTTTTTTCATTGCTAACGTATAGGCACCCCATAGGCCTACAAATACAACTACTAACTTTCATTCCAGCACAAATAATGAAGAAGTGGCACTGAAAAAACCCTTCATTTTGTCCGAAGTCACCCAATCTTACGGTATATAATTTGGAGCATTCATCTGGAAATTGATAGTTGATAATATTCTATGAACAAATATTCATATTGTATCTAATTCTATCAGGTGTTTGACTTCTCCAGGGACTGAGTTGTTCAGAGGTCTAAGTTGTCTGGTGGTCTGAGTTGGGCAGAGGTCTGAGTTGTGTGGGGGTCTGAGTTGTCCGGGGGTCTGAGTTGTCCGGGGGTCTGAGTAGTCTGGGGTCTGAGTGCAGCAGGGGTCTGAGCTGTCTGTGGGTCTAAGGTGGCCAGGGTCTGAGTTGTCCAGTGGTCCGAATTGACCTGCAACCCCAGAAAACTGCAATTATTGACTGGTTGGACATTAGCTACAGTATATTGATCAACCACATTGGTCAACCAGATAAGCGCAATGATCAACTGGTCGGACATTGTAGTATATTTATCGACCACAGTGGTCAACCAGATAACCGCAATGATTGACTGGACGTTGTATAAGATATCAGCTACCTGTGAGTGTTGTGAGTCGTATATTGTGTCAATATACGCGGCGCTTAAGGTAGGCTACCAGCTGTCTATGCATGTTGTGTATTGTGTATCACGTCAGTATGCACGGCGCTTCAGGTATCAGCGGTCTGTGCATGTTGGGTTTTGTATATCGCATCAGTATGCACGGAACATAAGGTAGCTATCAGCTGCCTGCGTGTGTCACATATAGTAGCTATATTGCGTCAGTATGCATGGCATATAAGGTACCAGCTGCTTGTGCATGTCACGAATAGCTAGTATATTGTGTCAGTATGCACAGCGCATAAGGTATCAGCTGCCTGTACGAATGACATATAGTATATTCTGTCAGTATGAACCGCACGTAAGGTATCCTCTGTCTGTGCATGTTGTGTATTGTATACCTATTGTGTCAGTATGTGCGATGCATAGGCTAAGGTACCAGCTACCTGTGAGTGTCACATATAGCTAGTATATTGCGTCAGTATATACGGTGCATAAGGTATCCTATCAGCTGCCTGTGCGTGTCACGAATCGTACCACCATAATTAAAACATGCAAAACGTACGTTCCATTAGAGGTGCTACCCTAACTTATTGAGTTATATGACAGACAAACAATCAAACTCTGGCAAAAATTTAACATCCTAGGCCATGGTAATGAGTTTTCATGCATGAACAAGTCACAGATTTGACTTTTAAGCGCATGGTTCTTGCTCAAACATGTCTTTTCATTAAATTTATGTGATCGGAGGTAAAAGGTGATTGGAAAAAACGGTCTTGTTAATATCTCCAAAACAAAGTTCAACTGGAGCTTGAAATATGTTTCTAAATTTTTATTTTATTGCCCGAGGAAGGTGCAATACACAGAAGTTCATTTTACAAACCAAAAATATGCTAGTCAAAAAGTTGACTTTTGAACATTTTTTAAGGGTCTCATTTATGTTACGGAAAAGCCATAACTCCATTTATAGAGTCAGATCAGTATTAAAATCACTCAGATGTTAGAAAACAAGTTTATCTAGCAGTTCCTATAGCTTTGTTTAAAACTCTCAATGTTTTCTATTTTTCCTTTCTATCGATAAATAGCGGTCAAGATTGATCGGAGTTACTGGCTCGCCCAAGTATCCGATCAGCCCACTATAACCGTTATTTCAGAAAAACTATTAGTCATAGAATAATGTACTCTCTCAAAAGAAAGTTCAATTTATGCTCTTTCTTTTGATAGTTAACAATGCCGAGTTATCATTTTTATGGGAACTACAGGGCATGGAAACTTTTTTTTTTGCAAAAAGTGATTGGAGGCTAACGCCTCTACCCTATATATTGTAGGTTAGAAAAGTGTAGAAAATTATATATTCACAATTTAAAAAAGGATCAGTTCTGTAAGTTTGGTGGAAGCAGTTAGGTGATGAATAACCACTAACAAGGCTTTGCTCTACCCATTCGGAAAAACTTCTAATCGAAGGAATAAAAAAAATCAATGTCCAAGAGATACGTCATCACTACCGTGACTATATGTGTCGTTCAGTGGGTTACTTCGGGACCTCCGATTAGTACACCTACATGGTTGGTGTTGTCAGAGATTTACTGCTTCTTGTTCTCCGTTGAACTGCACGGTTTGTATTTTGCATGCTAAGTAGCTAGTAAGTAGGTATGTATTTGTATTGGATTCTTGAGGTTTCTATATATAAATGAAAAAGTTTGAATCACCATTCATACATTTTTCTATTCTTATAGTTAAGCTACTTTTTAATATATTAAACATGACCATAAATATTTAGAAAGGCTCTTATAGCTATTTGCGCAAAGGTATTTAATATTTGATTTGAGATTCAGAGTTATTATATAGCTAGTTAGTATGGGCTTTGGGAGCTGCAGAGGTGGTTATGGTATGTCATGCATTTCAACTCCTTTAGAAGTTGATGTTGCATAACTGGTAACTAATTGTATGACCTCCTGATCTGTGCTGAAAAGAAATTATCACAGTAGGTATGTTGATAGTTCAGTTTAATGTCAATAGTATGTAGTTATGCTGTTCCATTTTGTTGATTTTCACATTTTGTTTACAGAAAATTAAATGTAGAGTATACTAGTGTCTTTGTAGCATAATTTATTACATTGACAAGTGACACGTCCTAGGTGAACCATTGAGGTATCGTTTAACAGGGGTTCGACCACCACCCTTCTCACCGTGACCGTCATCAGGGTTTGGAAGCCAAAGGACGTCACTTGACAGGCGACTGACAAACCTGACACTGAAAAATTGTACCTGTGTCTATGGGAAAAAGTTGAATGTAACCTGCAGACCCAAAACTAATGTCATCTGTAACTCCGTGAGTTGGCAATACATACGTCTTAAGGCACTTCAGTTGCTTCTACTGCATGCTGCCTTTATTCCATTTATTTTATTCTTTCTTGAATTGCTCCCATGCATTGGGACTTGCTGCCTGTAGATTTAAAAATTTTGTGGACACTATGTCCATTTTTGGTCCGTCATCTTTCTCTACATCACAAGGTAGACCTAGATAAGCCACCTACTTTGTGTATAGGGTGGCTTAAGCTGGGTATATAGATAAATTTTCTATGAATTTCTTTTTGTACGCACTGATTAAATCGTGTAGATTAGCCACGCTTGCCTCAAAGTGTTCACGTTTCAGTGTTAATTTTGTAGTTGGTACCTAGACTTTCTATACCTATTTCATTTCTCAGTGGCTCGCTCTGACAGAACACCTCTGGAGGTAGCACCATACCTGTGACAGTGCCCAAATCTGGTACATCTAAATCTTAGTTTAGACCGTTTGGAGGCGTAACCCTCATTGTAGACAGATTTCGGTGTTTTGATTTTAGTTTGAGGCTCCGCCCACCTGGTACCTCAGGAGCCCAGCACCAGCTCTCATCACTTTGTTACGACTCGTGCTACTGTTAACATCTCCATCAGTGCTCTGATCTTAGCTGCTGCTCTGTGTTCATCTATCAATCTTGGAATACTTCCCTTACTGTTTGTTAGTGCTCTAATATGGTTTTTCCTGTTTAGAAATGTGTTTTTACCGTTTTTAAAGGTACGTTTTGGAGACTGTATTATTATTATTATTATTTTATTGGTATTGTCCCGCTATTTCTGAAACTTAGACAATCAATAGCGATCTAATTTGGAGACTGTATTTGGTGTGTGATCAGCCTAGGGTGTCGCCATCTTTGATCCTTTCCCCATGTCTCCTTGTGTTCACAGAGCTACAGCAGCTGTTTTCCATGAAGACCAGTGATGGTGTTTTGTGCTTTTGTGTGTTGAATTAAAGTTTCAATTAATTCGTTTTTCCTCGGAATGGAGGAATAAATACCGTATTTGGTGGTAGGCACTTGTGCCCTAAGAATTCCAATAAGAAGGTACCTATATTGTTGCCTCAAGTCTCGTTTGGTAGCAGGGTTGCGGAGTCGGAGTCGGAGGATTTGAGGCGGAGTCGGAGTTGGATTCTCACTTACTCTGGGTGTCGGAGTCGGAATTTTTAGCCCGACTCCGGAATTCCACTTATAAACAAATATCATTCAATTCTGAATTTTCAGTAGCTAACAGGTGTGAAGAAAAAAAATTATAAATGTGGATAATTTTTTTTTTTTTTNACTGTTCACTGTGCAGGATCCACTTGGTAACTCCATAGCAAATTGTCCCCAAGCTGGTGGTGGGAAGAGTGGCACTGGCAGTAGTCCCAAACCTTCGGTTTCCTGCAGTGAACTGTCCGCTGACTGTTTGGACTGTGACTTTAACTGTACCTGTGTCTATGGGAAAAAGTTGAATGTAACCTGCAGACCCAAAACTAATGTCATCTGTAACTCCGTGAGTTGGCAATATATATATCTTAAAGCACATCAGTTGCTTCTACTGCATGCTGCCTTTATTCCGTTTATTTTCTTCTTTCTTGAATTGCGCCCATGCAATGGGACTTGCTGCCTGTATATTTAAAAATTTTGTGGACACTGTATATCCATTTTTGGTCCGTCATTTTTATCTGCTTCACAAGTTAGACTTAGATAAGCCTACTTTGTGTATAGGGTGGCTTAAGCTGGGTATATAGATAAATTTCTTTTAATTTTTTTGTGCGCACTGATTAAATCGTGTAGATTAGCCATGCTAGCCTCAAAGTGCTCACGTTTCAGTGTTAATTTTGTAGTTGGTACCTAGACTTTCTATAGCTACCTATTTTATTTCTCAGTGGCTCGCTCTGGCAGAACACCTCTGGAGGTAGCACCAGACCAGTGACAGTGCCCAAATCTGGTACATCTAAATGGTACTTTAGACCATTTGGAGGTGTAACCCTCATTGTAGACAGATTTTAGTTTCAGGCCCCGCCCACCTGGTACCTCAGGAGCCCAGCACCAGCTCTCATCACTTTGTTATGACTCGTGCTACTGTTAACATCTCCATCAGTGCTCTGGTCTCAGCTGCTGCTCTGTGTTCATCTATCAATCTTGGAATACTTCCCTTACTGTTTGTTAGTGCTCTAATATGGTTTTTCCTGTTTAGAAATGTGTTTTTACCGTTTTTAAAGGTACGTTTTGGAGACTATGTATTTGGTGTGTGATCAGCCTAGGGTGTCGCCATCTTTGATCCTTTCCCCATGTCTCCTTGTGTTCACAGAGCTACAGCAGCTGTTTTTCATGAAGACCAGTGATGGGGTTTTGTGCTTTTGTGTGTTGAATTAAAGTTTCAATTAATTCGTTTTTTCCTCGGAATAGAGGAATAAATACCGTATTTGGTGGTAGGCACTTGTGCCCGAAGAATTCCAACAAGAAGGTACCTATATTGTTGCCTCAAGTCTCGTTTGGTAGGCCGTAGTGCCCTAACAATTCCGCGAAACATATATATTCCACCATAGAGCGAGGCCCCCACAAGATGGCGGTGCTTAGTACTCGGTAGGTAGGCCATAGTGCCCTAACAAGTCCGCCAAGCATATACCGGTATACTCCGCCATAAGCGTTAAGCGAGGCCCTACACTTAATGGACGGCTTATAATGTCGCCAAAGAGCGTTTTTTCCAGCTATTGGGATGTTTCCAATAGTTGGAAGGCTCAAATCGGCCAGATTCTCGATCTGGGCCGATTTCAAGATGGCGTCCACTCGCCAAGAAACCAGCAGGTCTGGAAGTCCCGGATGTAGAAAAAAAATTGGAAGGGCACTCTTGTTCCCCCTAAGGGAATACAAGAGTGACCACTTGGTTTGTGGCTAAGTAAAAAAATCTGCAGGTCGAAGCGGCTTCAACAGATTTACCCATAGCGTTATGTAAGGACCCATCTCTGGTCTTTTATCAGGGGTTGTGACTTCCACTGCAGGCTAGTTCTGCTATGGAGTTGCCTGGTTTGGACTTAGTCCCATAATGGAGCCATCCATGGGAGTGAGGGTATTCCCCTAAGAACCATGCAGGTCTTAATTCCGGGATAACACAGTGGTAGAAACGTTTGCAGAAGCCCTGCAGTCAAGTTTGCGAAATTAGCTCTAGTAATAGGCAACCTGTTGAGATTGTGACCTTTTATTTGGGGTCCAGCTGAACTTAGCCACGGGATGCAGCATCTCGGTGGGGCAGAGTTATACAAGCAATTATCAACCGATAGGTGACAGCCTCGGCTGACTATAGTAGGGTGAGCTTTGAGTACAGTAAAACCCCTCTAATTCGCACAGCACAGGGGAAGGGGTGACGGATTAGCGGGGATTTCGGATTACCGTGGTACTTAACAAATCTGAAAAAACCTCTGTATTCCGCACTAATACGGATTATAGAGAGATTGTTGGAACCTTCTGCGCAACACCGCGTGCAAATTTTTAGCTAATCACCCCCTTAATTCGAAAAATGAGAAGTGCCTTGTACGGATTACAGAGGTATTTGTACGAACTCCGTGCTTTATCCTATTAATCCGAAAAATGCTTATTTGTTTGGATTGCATTTTGAACTATAATCAGATGTTTGGATTAGAGGGGTTTTACTTTAGTTCGGAAAGTCCAAGCGTGGACTCAGTCCGTTACAGATGCGTTGGCTCAGGTTCCCCGAGGAGTATTATGACTCTGCCTCAGTGCAGGCAATAGAGATCCAACAATGGAATTTGCTTCAGAGCAGGTACTGCTCTGGAGATATAGCTCAAGTCACCTAAGGACCCTCATCAGCCCGAACATTACGGTACCGTACAGTGGGGTTACTTTATCCGCCTGTTGTAACCTTGTCCTGTCACTTTTTCCCAATTTGCATATAATTTACCGACGAGCAAATTAGCAAATATGTAATACACGTCACACCTCTACACTTTAACGACTTGTATGGCTTGTAAACTTTTTTCTACTTGAGAAAACCAGCTGGTGAATGTTGCCGCAGGCGGACAAAGTAACCCCACTTTACGGTAGGATTTCAGGAGGCATCGATTGGAGACTGCTGCTCATAGTCTCTCAAAGTCTTTGATAAGCCTGTGCCATAGATAGTTTTCAGTAAAGCTCCATTTGCAGTATATCCAGAATCCTCCCAACTTTTTGGAACGAGCACTGGGTAGCCTATGTGCAGACTGTTGTCCCTCAACTCCGGAGGGAAACAATATGTTGGAGGCAAGAATGAGTTGCCAGTTTTGCCTGGGCGAGTCACTGCCCCCCGCTATGGGTCGGTAGCTAGACGATGTACCCTAGGTTGGATAGGCTACCAGGGTTCATGGGCTAACTGGTCCTTTAAGCCACCAGAATCATTGAATTGGTCTGTTTCCCAGGACCTTGGGGTTTAGTCTTGGAAAGACTTCACCCCGAGACCTAGGAATACAGTGCGCCTCAGACAGTCGAAGCCAAGGTCCTTGACTTGGCTCATATAGCCTCAGCGACTCTCCGCCCTAAATTGGAAATCTAGGGAAATTGTTCCAGTACTGACTCTTCCTTGAAGTGGAGAGGAAATTAACTGGCCTCCGGGACTTCTCCTTGAAGGTCCAGTGTTGAATCTCGGCCCAGCGTGTCCTACACTGGGACTTTTGCTTAACGGGGCACTGGAAGCCTCGTTAGAGCTTATTCCTTTTCTTAGCCCATACGTAGCCCTCGTCAAGAGGTTCTAAGAGCAGTTCTCAACAGACGCTCTCATTATGGCCTTGGGTTCTGTCTCCGGGCCACTCCATTAGTAAGATATCCAAGCCCCAACCTCAGATGGTTGTATATTCATGGTCTGATTCCCGAGAGGAACTGAGTTTTGGTTTCTAGAAGACAACTTCATGCTGGAACAGGGGTTGTCCTGTCAGGAAAAATCGGGTTAAACCCCAGTCAGAGGATGGCCGGGAACCGAACATTGGATGCAAGGCTAGCGTCAAGCTGACTTGATTTCTCGGGCCAGGAAGCTCCCTTATAGGAGTCCTATATTGGCAGATACTTCTCCCAAGAGAACCGGTTGTTTTTGATCCCAAAGGTGCTGAGTATTCTAGTTTAGAAGTTCCCTGGATGGAAACTTCTCTCAGGCGCATCCTGATTGGATAAGTGCAACCACGGACACTCTGAAGAGTCAATGCCTTTGCAGTGGGTGCTACTAGGTATGACCCCTTCCTGGAGGGAAGGTTAGGGATCTCAGGTCCGCAACAGGGGACAGATGCGCACCTAGGTTGGAACCCCAGGCAGTAAGCCGGACTGAGGTTTATAGCCAAACTCCAAGCATAGGTTGGACTCTTGGTTAGATAAGCGCTGTTGTAGGACTTTTGTTTGTCGTAAACCCAGGCTAAAAATATACGCCAGTAGACATTCTCTTAGGATGGCCACTGACTAGTTCAGGGTAACCCTGGGGAAGTCGGTAACTTTCCAAGTAATCAAACTACATCTAAGGTTGGGATAGAGGTCCCCACCCTACAATAGACTCTTGTCTGTCTCTAACAGGGCTCAGACGCCAGAGGCAGTTGCTAAGATGAGCAGAAAAAGAACAATAGTTAGTAGTTATCTCCCTCATCGGGTTGGTTAAGGAACCAGGCTCCAGGAAGGGAGAAGGGGTTCCTGACCCCTCTTGGCTCAATTTATTGGAGTTGGTTGATCACTTGACTAAGGCTGACGCCCGCCCTTCAACTCCTTAGAGCCCTGTGGATAAGAGATCCTAGATCTCAGAGAGCAAACAAGATAGGACGGGACTAATTCCCTGACGGAGATTATTAATTCGCCTTCCATTAGAACACGATGGCGGGCCTCCTGTGGAAGATTCGCGGTTGGGTCTCATTTGCGGGGAGTAATCAGGATAAGCTGGATAGGGTCTGGTCCTAAGATACTGTACCACTCTAAAGCGGCGCCACCCCTTCTTGATAGAAGGGAGCTAGGGATAACTTTAGAGCGTCACGCAGTGCTTACTCGACGGAGGATGGCTCCTGACAGTGCAAATGGGGCTGCAGCCACTATCCTTTGCCTATTCCGGATAATTTCTGTTGCTGCCCAGAGGACTGTTACTAGCCTACACCAGTTTGAACGGTTCCGGCTGTAGAGGGTCAGCAACCAGAAGAAGATCATCCAACTAGGAAGGAAGTGTGCCGGACAAGGGATGATAGGCAGAACCGTACTATCTGCCTCGAGGAGTCAAGCATAGTCCTGGTTCACCCAGGCTTTGGAAGCCATTTAAGGGTGAAAACACAGTGTGCTCTGGTACGTCTTTCCTCCCAAAGCTCTGAAGAAACTTAATGGGAGTAGAGCTATCTTTAAGTCCCAGGACTTGAGATGGTAGACTGGGGTCGTAACCCAGTTGGAGCAAGCAATGGGGTTTGTTACTTACCCTTAGCTCTGGAGAAGACATAAAACTGATCTTAGGATCTTCAGAGTACACGTATCTCCAAACTAGAGACACGCTGGCTAGAGCTGAGGCATAGCAAAGAAGCGTCGTTGCAATTGATGAGATGTAGAAGACCATCCTGGGAAGGTCTGGGAACAACGGTGAGCCAGGCGGAAACATGAGGTGGGGAAGGAAGGCTCCTCTAATTTTCAGTAGAAGAGTCTCCCCTCCTAGTTTTGGATGTTCCGTACACCTTCAGTGTCAGACGAGTTACTGGCAGCTAACTTTACCTGAAAGAGCGGTACCACCGTCTCAGACTATCAGGTTGGTCAGTACACTCGTGCCTTCATTCTGGGAAGGAGTTCCCCCTGCAAGCCTGGATTTTCTTGAAGGGAGGCTGTGAGTTATAAAGGTCCAACCCTGCTATCTTGCAGAGACTGCTTTTAAAACGTTGTCGGTGCAAGGCCGCATAAGACTCCAGACGCTCAGGTTACTCCGGAGACCTCATGAGACGAGTTCCGACGATATATCGATGGGGATATATAGAGAAGGGTTTTTGCAGTCCTTGTGGGCGGGATGGAGTTATATCCACCCAACAAACAAGACATATTCAAACCAGTGTTAGCATGAGATCCTGAGCTGGGATTACTTGTAGGTGCCCTATAGTACTACAGTCCAAACTTCCAGGAGATCGTATTAGCAAACGCCGGTTAGTTCCCAGTGGGGTTCACCATAGGGAACCTTGGTTCTCCCCTGAGGAGTAGTCTCCGGGGAAAAGTAACTAGTGTAAGATCCACTAAGTCGAGCAGGAGGTTTTGCTCCTAGTAACAGGGAAGCCCTAGTTAGCCAGGTTGGGCCTCTTAGACTCAGTCTTACAAACCTTAGTATTCGACAACTTCAGATGGGCCAGGCTAGGCTGCGACGCACGTGGTGTCCGCCTCGGTAAGGATGAGTTACCTACTAACGTAGGAGAACCTCTCAAGTCAGAGGAGGGGCAGAGTAAGGCAGCATCTCTTCAGATTTCTGGCCGAGCCCAAGTTGTATAGACGAGGACCATCCACTAGTAGGCGATGGGGCCCTCTGAGGGCCTGTTAAGGTTTTTGGGTTTTCTACGGCGGTGGAAACCACCCTAGTTACAAGAAATCACTCGCAACTGGACACTATGGAAAAGTCCTTTTCCTACCTAGCCTCTACCCGACTTCAGAAGTCGTCTTCCTGCGCCTAGGAGGTTACCGCCTCTTTAGGCAGTCCAGTAGCAAGGGTACTTATACAAGTTCCTGTAATGGAAGTAGTGAGCTTTTGGGAATTATGAAGCTGGCTTAAGTGGATAGAGGATATAAGCCTTCTATGGGTTCTCCATTCGGAAACCTAGGATTCAGAATCATCAGTTGAGGAATCTCAGCCTGCCGTCAGAGATAATGCTGGTGAAGACAATCCCAGAGAACTTCTGGTCTGCAGTTAGTAATCTTCCCGGAGAGCCACCGGCTAACCAGGTACGGATGTTTGGGTGAAAGCTTACAGCTCTTACTGGAAATCCAGCGCTCGTGAAAATTTCGACCTACGTTACAGATGGTCAGTTTCGGAACGATTCGAATCACGCCCCGGGAAAGGATTCAAACTCCTTTTCTTTCTATAAAGGAGCCATACTTAAGCAGTAGCCCTAAGGGGCCCAAAAAGATTCTGAGTTATAGGCGATTCAACTCGCTGGCTAATAGCTTCAGAACCTCAGGTAAAGGTGGAAATCAGCAAGTATCCTCGTTAGAACAGTACTGCCCTAACATGGTTTTGCTTCAGTGACTTGTTTCTCGACAATAAGAAGGCAGTTCATTACTAATTTTTTATCTTCGATAGAAGGTCAGGGGTACAGCAATTCACTGCAGGTAGTTGCCAAAGTACCTCTGAGGTTAGAGGGGACTTACTGTCACTACCCTGCCATTACCGAAAGAGGTGGATTGTCTGTAGGAAAAGTCAACAAAAAGGGAAGAGATTAAATTAATTCAGGTCAGTCTCCTTTGCACCAGCAACTCAAAGGGACCATGAAACCCTCCCTACTGCGCCGTGGGCATGCCAGGTGCTACCGACAGAAGTGTTGTGTCGGAGCGAGCCACTGGGAATGGATAGAGTGTTGCAACGAATTTTTCTCAGTGGTGAGCTAAGACAGAACACCTCTGGAGGATCAAACAAACCCAAAGCGTCTTCAGTTCCATGGCCTAGGGTGATGTATTAGTACGCTCGTTGTGTTAAAGTGAGAAGTGCTGGTGCTGGGCTCCTGAAGTACCAGGTGGGCGGGGCCTGAAAAAAAATCAGAACACCAAAATCAGTGTACAATGAGGGTTACGCTTCCAACCGGTCTGAACTACCATTTACACGCTCCCAGATTTGGGCGCTGTCGCGGGTCTGGTGCTACCGTCAGAGGTGTTCTGTCTTCGCTCGCCACTGAGAAAAATTCGTTGTAACACTATAGCCATTTTCAGACTATATGGTTGTTTTTTCAGAGTGGCGAAGGAGGAGTTGGCAGGGAAATAATAAAGGAAATGGTTTGTCAGTATTGCTACCAGACGCCGGAGTGGCAGCACTTCTGTACTGGCTTTAGCAAGTGCAATTCCGTTGACACTCCTCGTCCTCAGTACACGTGAGTGCCTGCCTTATGTTGTTATATTGGTTGCTACTCTTTTCCTAGATGATATCAAAAGCGTTTCTCTAATTATTCTGCTCATTGCCAAGTTTTTCTTCAAGAGCTGAAGCTCCTTATCGTCATAATGATCTG
>LQNS02278083.1:16190932-16203236 GCA_001587735.2 Parhyale hawaiensis
GACATGGTGCAATATCCATTTTCAATGCCCATTATTCATTGTGCTCCCTTTATGAAAATAAAGGGAAAATATCTTTAACGCAATTATAAAATGACCTTTCCCAGTGGCCGAAAGATTACTGACGCTCGCCGTATCATAGATACGGAGCTTCCCGAAATCATCGATTCTCTAATTTCCTTCCGTCTATTAGTGATGAAAAGCGTGACACACACCGCAGGTAGGTAGGTAGGTAGGTAGGTAGATAGGTAGGAACAAGCGTATTAATATACAGATAATAATAGACACAGTAGTAATCGTACGGTAAAGCTGATGATCTTGTAGATTGACCAGCTGCAGTGCAGTATGGTGGGCGTTTATTATTATTCAATATATTACTGTATTTTCTTTTGCTGCTGAAGCTTCCGCGCATCTTATATTTCCCCTCATTACAGCTCTTCTTATAATTGTCCTCGGCTTAGCCCTATTCCTACTAATAGTCTTCCATTCGTTCTTCCATATTTTCCCCCTAACTTGCAGTGCCCATTCAGTAGGATCCTATGTGGGTTCTCACTTCCCTGGTATGCTTCATGTCCATTTGTTTTGTGGACACCGCCTTATGGCTATGAAGCCTGAAGTGTAATACATAAATACCTGGAATTCTTTTTACCGTATGTTGTTGGTTTCGCCCTTACAACATGAATGTTGCTTTACAAAATATGTAAATGCAAAGGTGACATCAGCTGGACTGCGCACCCTAACTGGAAATCCAATATGCATTGGTTCTCGCTGCATGTAGATGCCTGCCAAATCCCACAGGAGTGCACGGCTGCGGTCGAGCGCTGATTGTCAGACCTGTGGCGTCGGAGACAAAAGGCTCCTGTGACAACTGTCCCCTTCTGACCATCCCTATTTCCGTTTGGGGTCAGTACCCCCACAATAGAGTCTGAACACTAGAAATGGTGAAGCCGCAAAAGAAGTTTCTAAAAAAAATTCATTGGTCTTACGGCGAGGTGATTTTGAGTGTCAGAGCATTGTTACATTACGACACTGTGGGTATAGATGTTCTTCGAAGACGTCTTCTCCTATACATATCACTAGAGGTGGTGCAGGGGCGCTATTTATTCATCCGTTTATGCTTCATGAATACTGCCTCCTTCTCCGTTATAGCATATACCTTTTGCCACAGTTCATCGTGATCTCACATTACACTATCCCCTAGTGCACTGCAAACAAACATAATGAAATGTCCAAGCAGATGATCGATTTCCTTAACCTTGTGAGAACAAACTAAAACATCGTCGTTTCAAAGGAATAGCCTGTATTTGGCACGTCCTTTAAGAAGGATGTTTGTCCTTATAGGATAAACCATTTAACGAGTGTCTGTGAAACGCATTATAGAAAAAACCGTATATAGTTATTTGGCCATAAAATGATTAGTGCAATGGCAGATTTACAAAGCACTGCTCAAGCCTTCTATGATGTGACAAATAAATGCACTACGGGATAATCTAAATGAAGATGCAGATTGGCAGTGGAAGACCTACTTGTATGTTTTTTATCACATTCCGTAGATTATATTTTGCTGTGTTGTAGTCGAGTGTCATAGTGCATCTTTTCATCCTAGTAGTTGCAGTGTTCATATTAAACGCATGGATAAAGCTTTCCAAGTTTTTCGTATAACTGAGGGTAGCTACATGGTGCAGTGTAGGCGAATTTTTGGATGCTATTTAACTGCAGGTTGTGTAGGTTCTGGTTGTTCAGTTTGTATACCATGGCACTTGGCTGTCACTTACGATGTGCCTTCCGTGCCGGGCTCCGTATCTAATGAATCAAAGTGTGAATACTGTCCTTTATAAAATTATTGAGTTAATGAATTACACTGATATGATTAGTACCGTCTTGTATGTGGTCAAGAAAAAGTATTCGTAGTGTAGTGGAGAGTCCCAGACAGTGGGTGCTGTTTCGTCTCGGATGAATGAAACTCCTTAGAATCACGCACCCAAGGTTCCCGAGTGCCTTCTCCGCGGGAGATGTTGTAGCTTGCCGCAGTTCCTGCTGACGAGGTTAGTATTGTAAAGTTAGGTAGGTTCTCTACTTTCCTCTTTCTGCCCCGTGAGGTGGGCTGTCGATCGAGAGAGTCGACCTGGTACGCGGGACATCTCTAGTCTCTCTCGGGTGGAAAGACACAAAAGGGGTCGACCACTTGAGTGTCTCCTACTATACTTTGCGCCCTTTTTCTTACCACTAGTAGCGCACTGCGCCAACCGAGTTTTTCCGGCAGGAATGCCGAGATAATATATTCCTACTAATGAAAAGCGTAATATTATTTTCGGTTGAGCTTCACTCTTGAATCTCCTCGGTGCGTTTAGGGTGGTTAAACACTGAATCTAATAATAGTAATAATAACTCATCTAAAATGGTTATAAGGGAATTTTAAACACTTTGTTTTCCGAAGATGATATTTAGAAATGAATGCCTACCCATAGTTTCTCCCATGTAGGCAGGAAAGGGTTAAAGGTGTTGTCAGTCGTGACTGTTATGCCTGCATCTCTTCATCCGGGTTCGCACGAAGGTCAAATGAACGAGTATTCTCAGCTAATCGTCCGAACGTTTTGTTATGTCCTGCTTAATACAACCGCATGTCTACCGAACATATTAGCCTCTACTAAGAACTCTGAAAGTTTTGGGCTTTTGTACGGTTGAAGCAAACACCGCAGCGCATTTGAATGAGGAGTTAGAAAATTTATTCATATGCAAATTGTACACACCCGCCCTTACGAAATGCATGCCCTTCGATGACTATGTCATGTATTCGGTCCTAAGCTTAAGTGCTCTAGTCATTCTGTTGATACTTTGTTAATAAAATAATTTTGCAGTACTTGAGTGTATGATTTTAATATACATTTTCCTTTTATGCTGGTAGGTGAGGATCGCACATGTCATAATCAGGGCAATATTACGCTCTTCAATTTACAAAATAAAATCGAATTGTAAGTCCTTGACCCCTGGATGTGTGTCGGTATGCAGCTGCAGATTTGATGTATCGAAACGTCGATTCGTCATTTATTCCCTCCCCCCCCCCCAAGAAAAGCTAATTATTGAAGTTTCCAAAGCGCGGCTAGGAGTTTTGAATACTTTGGCCTATGTTCTAAACCTGGTACGAAATTTTTAATTACAGTAATTGTGACGATTGAAATGCATCATAATATTATAGGTATTAACAGTTGTCTGAGCGCAAATTTCAGTATCACCGGCTGAATTTGCAGCTTAACCGAATAGGATGATGCATTCTTTCGCTACATTACAGGACTCTGCTTGCGTCATGCTGATCGAAGTCATCGTTTGGATGACGCATAACTTTGTAAGCTTGAGAAGATAAGCTGTGACGCAGTTACTGTGTTATATACATTCACCTTTAAAATGTCATTCATAGCGGAAGACTTTACTCGAGTGAAGTCATAATCGGCTCATTGTTGCAAAATGAACAACTGGTTAAGTTTAAATGATGCTGCATCGATACGATGTCATGACTGTAATTACTTGACAGTTTTACCACCTCGCACTCGGGCACTTTTCATAGCAGCTCCGTTATTATCGACCCGTTCTCACAGCTCTGCTCATTTCATTTTCTTAAACCTTTCTTCGATTCTTGCACTGCATCTCTGTCACTAGTGAATTACGAGGCTACCAGAAAAATTGCGTTAGAAGTGCACCCTACTTCACTATTAAATATATATTGGTAGTCTATTCGAATCATAATTGCTGTAACGGGGCCTGTCTTGAACCAAGTACAATATTGTTTGTTTACGCTTAATTATTATGTATACTCAAAATGGTAAAGTTAAATTTCACTTGCTAAAACGTGTTACACTTTAACGTTCCTGTCCGGATTGAACGTTGCGTCATGCTTCCCTGCCGTTTCTACGTAGCCTAGTGAACTCTCCGTGTCGTGAGTCACCCAACGCGAGCCACAGTGACAAGTGAATATTTTCATGGGTCGGCAGCAGTTCAGTCTTCACTTGAAATATTCGTTCATTTTCTCGAAACTCAGTGTCAGAGGCAAGTATATGCGCTTACTTTTTCTTCAGTACCAGAGAGTGTCAGTTTCGAAGTGTTTTAATTCAGAGTTTTTCTACGAGAGTTTTACATCGGGTCACTCGAAGTTCTTGTCAGTCTTCGGCCAGCAGCCCTAACCTGGCGAATCGACATGTGGTGTATTGTATGAAACTTCAAAAGTTCAAATGTAGTTGATTGTCGACGATTTACTCATTCAACTGCATTCAAATGGCTAGTCTCACTCGAGACCGTCTAATCTGATTAGCTTTAGCCTGTCGAAAGTCCATCCTGAGCGCTTGATTCAGATTCATCGGTGATTAGCTAGCTGGCGGTAGGCGGACAAACAGTCCCGTTCATAGAGAGCAGCCGGTCGGGTCTTACGCTCCGGTCCTCTATGAGCTATTTGCCTGTTGTTCAAGCGTTAATCACAAGCAGATCAGTCAATTCTGCCGAACAAATTTGAGATTTAAGATATTTCAAGCCTAATCCAACGGTTAGGAGTGACGTTGGAACAACTTGACGCAAAGAGCACTAGATCATATAATATTATTTAGCTATGTGAGCACGCCCATCACACTCTTAATGAGCTAGATACGTAACGTGGCTTTCGTACAGTAACATCGTCGTTTAGGCGTTTTCGTGTCTATTTCTGGTGGGATCT
This sequence comes from Parhyale hawaiensis, assembly GCA_001587735.2. Classification (NCBI taxonomy): domain Eukaryota; kingdom Metazoa; phylum Arthropoda; class Malacostraca; order Amphipoda; family Hyalidae; genus Parhyale; species Parhyale hawaiensis. The sequence goes on from LQNS02278083.1 coordinate 16,195,629, forward strand.
ACGCAGATCCATTTCCGGCATCGTTTTCTTACATCTCCATCTAAACTGAATATTACTCAACTCGAAAAGAAAATGAATCGTGCTTCGCTCAAGGCACACACCAATAATCATAGTGAAAGCAAACCACAGTGTAAAAAGATCAGAACCTCATTTAAATCTAAAATATAATTTGGGACGAACTTTTGCAGTGATTTGGCTTGTGAAGTTTGTTGTCGTGCCCCAGGTTTGTTGAACCGTCGCTGCGAATAACTGGCACACATGATATCAGAAAATAGCACAGTAAAGGCCTCTAACAATCTATACCACCTCTAATATACTCCCGATTCAATTGTCCAGAAACACCTCACTATGAATGGAATTTATGTAATATTTACCTTGTAAAACAATTTCGAGTGGAAATCATTAAACCTACGCGCTGATTGTATTTTTGAACTTCAGAACTCCCGATGTAAAAAAAAAAATTACATAACCGAAGCAAATAATCAGCTGACGTCCAGTCTGACCCTTTTAGTTCTACCGGTAGTGTTATCACAGTTTCTCGCCGGTAGATAATGGGCTGCCGTCCATGGACAGCGTATGACAACTGCGTGGTAGTTGATGGCATCATAGTTTCTACTATACCATGTAGTTAATTGCAAATTGGTGTTCAAGATAATGAATATCAAGAGAACAACTTACGAGGAAAACTAACGGTCTGCTGAAGCAACGAGAACAATTTTCGGCAACTGTTTCCGGCAATAACAATATACTTTATCAGGTACACGTGGGGACATACTACAAATGCACTTGGCGTAGCTCAATACTAGCGTTACATTAGATAAAAAGTTCACACTGTCATTACAAACTGCACTGCACTGCCGCCCATTGTTTGGTGCTAAGCAATGCAGAATGTTGCATTTGAAACAGAGTTCTATATTTTTTATAACTTTCAAACAGCATAGCATTTAGACATCATTGGTGCACTTCCATTTGCAAATACAGTCATTAGTGTCTATGAGAGTTGACCATAGCATCTCTCATGTTTCTTGCACAGCACTTTTTTTTTATCAATAATAATAAAAAATTAACCTAAGTATTCGTGGTTCACATTCTCTTGCCGCGTGGTACATCGTTAACATTGGCAACTACTTGTGTGTGCTGTATATGTAGGCAAATTTATGAAAAGAACAATAAAGCAGTTTGATCCCAAATATCAAACGACTATATATGCACAATCATTTCAGCATTTATTTCAACCAGTGTCGTCATTTTTCTCTGCGTTAAGTACATCTAAAAAAAAAGTACCCTTTTCGCGCCATTGGAGACATCTGTTACGCACTAACCTGAAAAAAAACGGCGTAATTTAAAGCCTAAGTAATTCAAGTTAGCTGTAGCACTAAACTTTTTTATGCTTCGCAAGCATTTTAAAACTCTACATGCCGTTATTAGATTGAAATAATGTTATTAGTTTTTATCTAGAATCAATTAAGGATGACGTCATCACGGAAGGAATAGTACTTTCGATTCAACCAATGGCGTAAAAGTAGCTTTCACCGGCGACCAATCAGAAGGCAGTAAACAAGTGGTGTAGCATCGGTGGGAGACCTCCTGAGTTTCCAATAGTGTATCGTTCGAATTCATTTCTTTTCGTCAATGTTGCGTCTGCCTTGAGACGAACTCTTTACAGGTTTCTTCGAAACATTTTTTAGTCATTCTCTGACCGATATGGTGTGTATTTTTACTGTCTATTATGACAATGAGGAATAATTGATTAGTTCTTTATCATTATTACGAAATAAATAATTTACAATCTATCAATTAAATGAATTAATCGCTGATCATAAAGTTCTAGTTACCTAGTATGTATCTATTAACGATAAGCTATGCGCGATAATAAATTGTGGATTACAGATCATAACTTCGTGATTATTGTTCTGCCAATTCCTCAAACACGTAGCTATTTGTGGGCCCTGTTGATGTGGGGCTGTTGATGCTATTTCTAGGATATCCACTTTCATAAAATTTCAAGACAACACTCATGTTCGTATTGGCTTGTGTTCTATGGCTAATTCCGCTGCGTATGCATCACTGACAATGAAATGGACTGAGTTGACAGGGTTGTGAAATGATGTCGCGGAATAGCAGTACGTACTACAGTGTAGAGCAGAAAGAGAAGTAAGAACAGTAGCTACTCAAAATATTGTACCCCATGCGGCGCTCAAACCACCAAACATTTTGGCATTTCGCTGGCGTGAAAATTACTACATTTTCACTGTTATTTATTAAGTGCTGTGACTTGAATTCTATTTGCAGCATTAGCATTAAAATACAAAACAACGCCATGCTACAAACAAGAAAATTGTGGTATTTGAGAGTGATATTATCAATTGATCGTTGTTAAGACGGAAGCTTTCCAAAAATTTTCATTATTCTTTTTTGAGTTCTAACAATATATGATGCATCATATACTCAACTATCTTTCCTTTAAAAATCAAAACTTTTATATATATTCCATAAAAGATTTTTGAGGTGCGCTCCGTATTAGTACTATGGTTCGATTTGTTTCGCTAGTTTGACATGACTATTTGCAAACTGCCTTTAGAGCTTTTATTATTATACGTTAAGTAAAGACTGAAGTACAACTCTGGATACATCAAGTTACAGTATGTAACCTCAGCATCTCCTGAGAAACAACTGTAGGTAGTTCTTGGCTTTTCTACTAATCACAGAAATAAAATTTATATTCTGTACGGGCTGTAGGCCTGAGGTCGGTTTATTCAGAAACTAATTGCATTATTGTAGCGTACTATAGAATCTCGAATATTGTATGATTGAGCTTCGGGCAAAAACTTATTTAAATCTGTGTTCATTGATTATCACTGTTGTATGAAGCGCAGTCGGGAAAATTTCGATGATAATTGCACGACATTTCTGGTTTGCAAGAGAGCAGCGTTCGATCGAACAAAGTCGAAGATGCTCAAAGTTATCCATAACAGTGCAAAGCCAGACTGAAAGTTTGCTCAGCTTACCAATTCTGAAGTGTTTATCTTCAATTTATAAGCGCTGAACAGATGGCAAAAATGTCTTGTCTCACATCGATGCTGTGTAGTTCTTATACAGCAAACTGTGATCGCTCTATTGTACTCAGCGTTGGTTGGTGCAGTAGAAATAAAGAAGAGCGGTAAGTATATAACAAGTAGCGACACATGCAGGCCCGTTTCAGCTCTACTGAACTTATATTGAAACAGCAGTGACTTATGTATAATGGTCTTCTGCACAGCTTAGTGATAGACCCCAGCGGGCCAGCACTACATGGTTCTAATTACGAAACAAAATAGAATTTAGTGTTGTGATTGCACTAGTTTCTGCGTGTATTTCGCTTAGATATATAAATATGGCTAATGCTAGTAAAAAATTGTAAATGGTAAGTTTTCGGCAGCGGTGATTGAAGTGAATTTGCAAGTTCAAGCATTTTCCTTTGATATATGTGATAATATCTATTACGGGCTTTTACAGAAAGTGGAAGTATATGTCCTGTATAGGCTGTATGCATCGTAGCGCACGCAACATTTGCTTGCGACAACGATATGCTGCATATCTGTCCTACGCACACGTCCCGAAGGCTGTGAGCGGTAGAGATGAAGGCATGTAGGTGTTGAGCGAAGTATTTAGGAATGAACGATACCTATTGGGAGGGGCGATAGAGGCTGGCGTCAGCGGATCGTGACGCAGTGTGTCGTAGCTCTGACGTGCGGCCTGACGTAGCCTCGCCACCTCCACTGAGCAGCGAGTCTATCATCGACGTAACTATAAGGTAGGTTGTGTCCAATCGTTGTGTCACTCCATGGCATCCTTCCTACATTGGTAGGATCTACCCGCCGCTGTAGACAGCGGTAGCGCCGAGTCGTAGATAATGAATGACCTTGAGCAACCAGCTTCTAGCTCTAGGATAGCTAGCTTCACTGCACATTCTTATAATATTTAACTTCGATGTTTGCGAGAATGTTTAGCGGTACATTCTGACCAGAGTATGTTATTCGCGTGTGTCCAAACAAACTTACATAGTTTAGTGAACTGTGGTGTATAGAATCCGCCCTGGTTTTTAGTGCGGACACATGGCAACTTGGCTGGATATCGATTGTTGGATTAGCAACGCCTTCGAAATATTTTACGGAATTTTCTTGACGTGGGCAGGAGAGTCGTGAGCGTGTGACTTGAATACTTCAGGCGAACGATGAACCATACTCTACGACCTGCGCTGGACTGGGCTTGGTCTTGAAATATTTCGCCAGTATTTGGTTGGGAAAGAGCGAAACATGTAATAACTTTGTAACCTGGCTAGGTGCTGCGCAGTTTTGTATGGCCTTTCTGTGCCTTTTTTGCCATCGACACTGGAGTTGAAAATACTTCTCTGAGATGAACGCAGCACCGAAGGATGTGCATTGTATTACGATGACTAGTCATGTACCCTCATCACTTATGCAACTAATAGACTTGGGTTTGCTTATGTAAATAGCTAGCTGAATTTTGTATTGAAAATCACAGATATATGTTATTTTCTTTATTGCTCTACTAAAATGTATTTACATTCTTCGTTTAACAACGGAATATTTAGAAGCATCATTCTATGCAACCGACGTGTATAAAATGTTTTTCTGTCGTATTGGGGCAATTGATGCAATAATAGAAATTGAGCTATTGCAGAAACATTTTGTAGGCATTTTATAAATTGCAGCGACAACCCCATTACTCGAATGATCTACTCGCGCTATTCGAACGGAACTTTCCTCGAGCCTGAAGAATAGAAATATATGAGCAAGGGTCTCGTTTACTCGAACCTATTTCCGTTATTCGTATGCCCAAAACGTAATGCCCCTGTATTTGTTTAGGCGTTTTCTCACCAATATATAGGTATGTTGTAATTCTCTAACACGCTTAGATTAATCTTCGAATTTTCCACTATTCAAAAAGTTTCTCCCAGAGATACGGTACCCTGTAAGTTTCTTTAGCCTTAGTTAGGTCTTCAGGACGTATTTGCTTCTACCCCTATCCGCTTTCACGTTCCTACTGATGTTACTTTCCTCTGTTTTTCCTCTTCATTCCCCGACTTGCTCTTCCCATGCGCTATAACCCTGTGAGGGGGACACTATCGTGCATGGGCTCCACGTTTCTATCGAAAGTGAAGATCCTTCCTCTAGAGCTGCATTTTTGTGTGGAGGGAGGGAGAGAGATGTTCACCAGGTGTTCAGAGTGGGGGGGAAGAGTTCTTCAACCTTTCCGTGTTGGGAGTGAGGTTCTTCAACTGCTCCGAGTTTACGGGGAGGGGAGCTTTTTAACTGAGAGCTCGAGGAGGAGGGAAGTATCTTAAACTGGGAACCTTAATTAAGAGGGCAAGGTGAGGTATAGGTAGTATCTTCAAGTCGTCCCATATTTGTTGTTGCTGCAACACCGTGTCTACAGCGTTGCCCGTATCAGTCGTCCCAGCTTCAGTGAGTCTCCCGCTTGCCGGATATAGTCATTGTCGCTTGTGCTGAAAGGCGCTTTGGTATGATTGCTGTACAGTGTCAGCTTCATCATCATCGTTTCATCCCTAGTCTGACTCAGAAATGGTTTGGAAGTTTAACCCCCTCGACTGTCCAACGTTCTCAAATTGAGTCCCCTCGACTGTCCAACGTTCTCGAATTGGGAACATGGTGTCAAAATGCATTTAGCAAAAGCTGCAGCGAAATACAGTAATTACCCCTAGGTACTTATAGATCAGTGCGAGGTCTCAGGGGAGTGTCTCCCGTAGTCAAGAGAACGAGTTTCTTCATCTCCTCATCCGAATGTGTTATTGTGTCTATTTGAACAGCAGAAAAGTACAAAGAATTTCAAGTCATCTTTCCCTCCATCATAGACCACACCATACATGTATGGTGTGGTCTATGCCTCCATACATGCTCAGATGCCCCAAACTTCCCTGACAACACCTGAGCAAACTGCTTAAAATGCTAATATTTTACGCCGCTCAGGGGGCATAGGATGGGCCGTAGGGTTCGGCTAGTTAGGTTCGCTGATCCTACGTTATGGAGCGCAGCGACCTCTGGGGGGAGGGCGTGTTTCTGTGGGTTACATCAGCCCAATGGTTCCAACCCCTTTCTATATGCCTGGCACCCCTGACGAACTTTCACTATGTTTTCGCAGTGCTGCAAAATTTATAATCCGTGTGCTGATGACGAAAAATGAAATTTATGTTAATTGTCATGCAACGAATTTATGTTCATGTATGAAAGACATGAAAATAATACAAGATTTGTCACCCTCTAAAAGGTCTCATCTCGCACCCTCAGAGGGTATGAGTACTCCCCAGATGGGAATCCCTGCCTTTGGAACGTCTGTCTTTCATGCCCACTTTGCTTCTTTCCGCTTTCATACTCGACTGTTACTTTCGTCGGTTCTTCGTCTTTTTTTCTGACTTACTGGTCCCATGCGAGTTGATCCTGTTTGGGAGCAGGCTCCTGCGTGGGTGCTACGTTTCTATCTACCTACTGTATGTCCCTTTTTTCAACCTTTGCGAGATCGTCTTTGTACGGAACCGGAGGGTTTAAAGTACCGTACTACTCCCCCTTAGGGGGCATAGAATGGCCATAGGGTTAGCTTAGTTTAGGTTCGCCCATCCTATATTATGGGAAGCAGCGCCCCCAAGGGGACCTTGTAGGTTACCTTAACCATCAATCACCATAGTTGTGTCTATGATGGTTTAACAGCTAATAATGTCAATATAATTGTCCGCCCTATGTGGCCTTCAATTCACTGCTCCGTACAGGCAGTGATGCTTTTCACAACGCTTTCTTATTCTTTATTGTACATTAGGCTATCGGTTCATTCTCCTAACTGAAACACCCAGTAGCATGTAAGTATGTAGGGATATTTAAAGGAACATATTACCGAAAAAGCTAATTACCACCGATAACTATAAACAAGCATGCTGTCCAGAGATTGTTGAAATAGTATGGAGTATTTCAGCCTTGTTTATTTGTGGCTCGACGAGTGTTGGTTACACAAGCCCTATCTAGGTAGCTGCTGTATAACTAGAACGCCAATTTCCTGCGCCTGAAAAGGAAACTTTGAAACCACTTTTTAACGTTTCAAGTTGCCAAATAAACATGTGTTCAGGAGAAATGTATTGTGCTTGTGCCTCCCCCCCCCCAATTTCTCCTTCGTTAGTGACATTTCAAGCATGACGACCATTCTGTATCGCAGTCGTATGGAGCACTCGATGCGTTTGACATCTAAAAATACCGCTAACGATCCTCTTTTCATTGAAGACAGCTATGGCTTAGCTAAAGATAGGATAAGTCTCTGGCCACTTTCCTTCTGTTCTTCCTCTTCCCTCTTCTACTGACAACTTCTGCGCTGTTCTTCTTTTTCCTTTTTCCAGACTTCTGTGTCCCCGTATTCCGTATTTCTATGATTGTCCCTTTCCTTTACATCCATTCGGTGTATCATGTCTATGACCTCCTCTATCTCTTATGCATCTCTATTCCAACGGCTAGAGATGCTGACTTTAAATTGTCTTCTTAATTAATCGACGATAAAATGCGGGGAATTTTTTACTTTAGGTGAGCCAGTCTATTTTCTTTATTTATG
>LQNS02278083.1:16220243-16232327 GCA_001587735.2 Parhyale hawaiensis
CGATAACGAATTTTGAGTTTTGATGCACGAGTCATATATCAATTGAAAGGGTTTGAAGAGTGTATTCCAAAACAAGTTTCGTTATGACTGTCTGTCTGCACCACGATCTTCAAATGAATGCCGAGACTTATTTTTCATTTGAAATATATCATGCTATGCATCACTAGATTCGTCTCATCGAGCGCTACAAAAAATGACCTGTTTGTTCAAATTTTGCATTCTTTTCGAAATTTTTGCCAGAACCGAACAATCTGTGAAACAGTAGCACCTCTATCTTATCCGTGTTTCAATGGTACAAGTCCCTGCTTCGGCGGAACATATACTAAAATTAAAACATAATATTAATTCAATGGTACAAAAACACTCGCAGCATGTGTGGGGGAGGCATTTTGTGCTGACAAGCGCCCGTTTCTAGTTGAAATAACAAACTATATTTTTATTGGCTGTATTTCCTGTTATTTATTAGCAGATATTCTTTCAGCTCACCTCAGAGTAATGACCAGTCATTCCTCTTGTAGAATGGGCTTTCTATGCCAGTTATTCCATGTCTTCACCAGGCGATGTTCAATTTTCTTTAAAATGTAATCAAAAGTATCTTGGGACATCCTTGTATACTCGAAAACTCTATTAGTCGTTTCTAAGTTCAGTGAAAAGATTGTGGTATTCTCCATTTTGGTTTCTTTTTTGGTTAATTGCGTGTACTCCTGCTTTTAAGGTAGCAACTCTTGCACGACTGCTCTCGAGCGCAATTAGATCGAACTGTCCCTCTACGCGCTGGTCAGAGCAGAGTACCAGCGTCCTTTGTGCTCACCTACCAGCGCCGGAAACAAGCGCGAGCCACAACAGATCGGCGCTGGTCTCTCGTGCGAGAAAACCAGCGTTCGTTGTGCACGCAGCCTAAGCCTGGTTTCCATCTAGGTAGGCATATCTGTACCGGTGAAATCCGCGTTCGGCGGAGTCCGCTCGTTGATACACTGCATTATTTTAGCTATAAATTGCAATACCGGAAATTGTATGGGAGTGAAGTTTGAAATTAACCTGGATGTCGAGAGGTAACCCTTTACCGGGCGCGTGACCCTGTATTGTTACTGGAACAATGCAACTTCTACGAGAGTCTATTTCCAGTCTCTAGTTAACGAGTTAACCCTTTACCTGGCAAACGCTCTCATAGGAATAACATCAAAACAATTTAATAAACACCGTTGTGTGTTTATATGTTTGTATATTCAGATGTTTATTTGTTTTATTATGTCATCATGTATTTGTAGGCCTATTTTTCGTATGACGCTCTTAACGAAATAGACGAAAAATAGGCCAAGTTGCCGATTTTGTAATTGTGTTGCGTTTTAATGGAGACCAATAAGCGAAAAAAATTAGACCAGGTTGCAGGAACTGGCCTTTGTGGGAATTCTTATCCATATAGATAAATGCACTTCCTGCTCAACCAACCTAGAAATTCAAACAACGAAGATATTTACAGTTTCTCTTAACGTTGCCGTGGAGTCTGGTGTTATTACTTTTTCCATAGATCAAAACTGTATATACTCCTGATCAAAAGTTTAAGATCGCTTGAAAGTGTAAAAAATAACGTTTTAGTGATAGATAAATGAATTAACTCCTTCGACTTGGGATCAGTAATCCCTCAAAGTAAAACGCGAGGAAGACGAAAAATACCTGCTGTTACAATTTACTACGAAATTACGTTTAGTCCAACGATGAGTTTTTCAGTTGATCAAAATTGCAAAACCAGGGTAATAAATGTTTAGTTCTTGGATAATTCCTAGTACTTCGGATCAGTTACAGGCTGACGCTGATAGTGGGAAAGTGTCACTATGCCCAAAGCAAGCAAACTCTCCGAATTAGAACGTGGTCGAATTGTTGAAATGCATAAGCAAGTTTTATCGCAGCTGAGATTCATCGCAGTAAATCTGTGGTTTGCAACTTTCTAAAAGACCCTGAGAGTTGTGGAACAGCAAAATCTAGTGTTGACCGACAAAAATTTCCCTGCATTGAGTAAGAGAATTAAACGATTTGTTGCTCAAGACAGTGGACGGTGTTCCAGGCAAATCAAGGCACTCACAGATGCTGATTGCAGTTCAGTAGCCATCAGGCGATATGACAAATGGGCATGAAGAACAAAAGCGTCTGAAAGGTCCTCGGCTGTTTCCGTGTCACAAACTGGTCTATTTACAGTTTGTCCGAAAGCACCAGAAGTCAAAAGTGGTCTAAAGTTTTATTTTCAATCTGGATGACCCTGATGGCTTTCAGCGATACTAGCATGACAAAGAGATGCCTCTTGAAATGTTTTCCAAGAATCACAGCGGTGGAGGCTCCGTTATGGTGTTGGGTGCCTTTTCCTACTGGAAAACAATAAAGCTTCAGGAGGTGCAGGGTCGTCAAACAGTTGCTGGCTTTGTTTACATCTTGGTCATTCCATTTGACTCCCTACAGAAATTATTAGGTAACATTATTCAACTGCTACACCAGCTTTTTGGTTGGACTGACAAACATGTGTATATTCTTGAATCTTCAACGAAAACATTATCACCTCTTTCACTTCGTTCGCGGGTGATAATGAAGATGGATCATCACGAATTCCTCACTGTCATTATTGGCAACGCGGGCACTTTTAATTATCCACTACGGTATAATAATACGCAGTTTTTGGTAGGTTGCTTGCTTGTTTGCTCGCTTTGTGTTTTTTTAGAGCGTGGTAGAAGTAAGGCTGTATTTTTAAAAGTGTTTTCATCTTATCGTGCATAAGCTTTTTCCCAGATGCAGTTTTGTCATTGGAGACTTTTTCTCAGAAGATCTTACTGCTGCTGTGGAACCTAGCGTACGGTTTGAGTGGGTTATCAAAATTTGGGAAGCCCTGTTTTTCAAAAACTGTTTTACTGGTGCTTCCAGGACACTTATTCACTTGACGTTCAACGTTCCTCATATCTCATAAAGTCTTGATTTCCACTTTCCCCTATTCAGACCTTTGCTTCCGACTGGAGGGATCATTCAAGAAACGTTCAACTGTCTTACCATGTCGACTTACAATTCTTGCAATGACAGCAAATGATTATTTTGTAATTTTCATCATAATAGTCTTCTCAACATTCGTAAGATCTGTAGTACGTCCCGTATTAAATTCTAGTTTCTTGGACTAATATCGTGGCTCACCTGCATCTGTAAAAAGCTGGGACAAATGAATATTTTAGCCTGAACTTCACAATGGAAGATGAACAAATGTTGCCAGACTGGCCATACACCGTGTCGCGCACATCATTCCTATATTTAACAGGAGCCACCTGTAGCCTACTCGCTTGAACCCCCTAAGGAGTTCCTCGGCGCACAGGTGCCCCGGAAAAGGATGTATGTGTGACCTAACAGTAGTGGTTCCTATTGTATTTCAACTGGTGCAATGTTGTGCAGGCAAGCGCTAGAGAAGTTTGTGTATGCCTGTGCGTGTGGGCATGGAGGCTGCCACAAGCAACAGCAGCAGCAACAGAACAACCACCGCAGCCACCACCGCTGCTGCCGCCGCCGCCGCTACAGTGCCTGCGAACACAGTCTTCGTATCCATGCCTCAGCATGGGGCCATCATCCCTGCCGGGTCCAAGGCGGTGAGTGCAACGTTTCTTTATTTTATGAAGTAACTGAAAACGTTTACTTAGAGGTCCGTTATCCCAGTCTGGTCGAAAACGGTGAGTGCGGTAATATCCTTACTATGAACGTTTACGTCGAAAATGCGCTCAAAATGTTAGCCATTCGTCACCTAGGGGCAACGGCGCCAGCTCTATCCCTCGGCGATGACTAATCCGACGCGCTTTTGTTCATGCTAGCTCGCAACGATGAAGACCGCGGCACAGCTTGAAAACCGCTACCGCCACTGAACCACTTACTGATTCTATCAAATTGATATTTTAAGCATTTAACTTGGCTCTTACATACGTCTTTGCTCAAATAACAACACTGTAAAATGGGCATGGCAAATGCGGTAACTTTCCAATAAAATTTATCCTGTAATTGGTTCTTTAAATGATAGCTTTTGCTTTTTACTTGTATATTTTACCCATATTTACTATTTTTCCAATAAAAATTATTATTATAAAAAATACGGTCAAATACGGTGATCAAAGATTCAAACTGGTTTAAACATTATTCGAAACCTGACAGTTTCACGTGATAATTTTTCCACATTGACATAGGCCTAGTCGATCTCCACGAATATCGTTACAGTATCATTGAGCAATTAAACAATGATACGTAAAAATTAACCCAGTAACGTGCATATCACGTAAACCTGTACTAACTACACTAGTATCATCCAGAAAAATGGACAGTATACATTATGGGTTGCGTAAGCCTCTGGCATCTGTACACTAATCTCACAACAACTGCTACGAATTTCTACGATGAAATAATCGAAATACGTGCACACCTTAACTCGCAATAAGTATCGGGGCGCTAGGATGACTAAATGGTTATCGGTGCGTGTATGTAGCAGAGATATCTGTAGGCCGTGATAACAGGGTGTTCAGTCTACCTACCATGCTGTAAACTGCTTCCCTGCCTACGCTCGTATCGTACCTACCATGATGTCATGCATGTGATCTTACCATCGTACTTATAGTTCGTGAGCTGTACGTGTTCCTTTCATGAACAAATCAACACTGCACTTCTGTTCTCTCTCTGGGACTACCTCGACCAATCTGTCTCCCTCGACTGCTAATACCTTCACGCGATCTATCCCTCTCGATAACTAGGTACCTCCTGCTAGTTTCGTTTGACATTTTCATCGAAAATTTTTGTTGCCTGCTGGTTTTAACAACTCACTTGCTCACATCGATATACTTTAAAAAAATAGACCAAACTTATAATTGGTGCAGGAGGTGCTGTTACAGTTTTCAAAGACTGGAACAGTGTGCTGCGTCTGAAAATAAGAAAAATAATTGTTCGAGTATCTGCTGGTGCCGTCATCGACAGGGTCTGTTCCTGCAAGTGCGGGTGGTTTTCTGGTACTCACTGAGGAGCACGGTAAAATAACTGGGTCTCCTATGGTATAGTGACGTCATCGTAATCTTGCAGTGACGTCATCATTGTTTGCAATGACGACATTGTCATTTGCAAGGGCATAATCGTCAGCTACAGTGAAATCGTGACATACGGTGATGCCATCATTACCTACTGTAACACCATAACCTTCAGTGACGTCATCACGGCCCACGGTGACGTCACCATGGCCTACAGTGACGTCATCATGGCCTACAGTGACGTCACCATGGCCTACAGTGACGTCACCATGGCTTGCAGTGACGTCACCATGGCCTGCAGTGACGTCACCATGGCCTGCAGTGACGTCACCATGGCCTACAGTGACGTCATCATGGCCCACAGTGACGTCATCATGGCCCACAGTGACGTCATCATTACTTACAGTGACGTCATCATGGCCCACGGTGACGTCACCATGGCCTACGGTGACGTCACCATGGCCTACGGTGACGTCACCATGGCCTACGGTGACGTCATCATAACCTACTGTGTCGTCATCATTACCTACTGTGTCGTCATCATTACCTACTGTGTCGTCATCATTACCTACTGTGTCGTCATCATTACCTACTGTGTCGTCATCATTACCTACTGTGTCGTCATCATTACCTACTGTGTCATCATAACCTCCTGTGACATCATGTCCTAAAGTGCTGCAATAGCGATATGACGTTGTAGCGGAAACAAGACCTACGACAAAGTTTGAAAAGCTCATATAGCCTATCGTCAGTATGACGTCAGATTCCAACAGAAGCTTCGTTTTTGACTTGGCTACTAAGGTGACGTCGGGGTGAATTGTTGACGATCTCCTAATAAACTTTATCGAAAGTAGCGCTTCTGCCGACTGTTGAATCCGTTTTGCTGTACTAGAGGTCATGATGACGTCACTGTGCCGCTGGCAGTCACAATCACGACCTGTAAATTTTACTGTAAGCTGTAAAATCAGCATTGCGGAGTCGGCTTGACAAAGTCCGATTCCGACGCCTAGGTTCGGACAGTTTCTGACTCGTGAAACTAAGAGTATCTGCTTCTAAAAACTCTAATTTTTTCATAAAATTGCTCCATTATCACCGACTCCGATGCCTGGTTCTAGCAAGATCCCGACTCCCGGCCCCCAAACATGATAGACTCAGACTTTTCAACCCTGTTCTGTTTTACTGGGAAAGTTACCCTTAGCTCCTCTTATTGTAGCCTGTATTGCGTATGCAGTAATTCCTCTGGATTGCGGCCCCATATTAATGCATACTTACAGTATATTAAATCATTAGCGTTTAGTACCTACTAAGCTATAAGCCTTAATTTCTTTTAGCAACAGTATTTATAATACCGTTCAGAAAAATGGATATTGTACGGTGGTGGGTTTGACTGTTGGTAATTAATTACGATTATGTTTCTCGAGTCCTGCTCATTAATCCCTTTTTCTACCCGCACACTTAAATTTGATAATTAAGGGACGCAGTCCCCTGCGAATAACACGGGACGGCCTCAATGCAAGCTCCACTGAACAGTTACTAGCTACATGGTAACCTTGATACCGTGATGATTCTTCGGACGAGATCAAAGTGGCGTTACTCACACCGCCCATCTTGTAAAATGTGCAAAGGTGATACTGCAGTCCGTGCCCAGCGGGAGGGCTAGTAGCGAGTTGTCCCCGCATTGCACGTAACCGCTTACAGCTGGATTATCTGGCACGTTCAGTAGATATGCGTTTTTAAACTTCACTACTTCAGTGTCGGTGGCGTTTCAAATGTGACGTACATTTCCTTAAACAACCTCGGAAAGTGAAGCTGTTGGAATACTATGCGGCTATTGCATCGCCTCCATGTCTCATCGGAATTCGCACTTTGACTAGTGCGACCACTACGTAGGGTCTTAGTATCTGCGGCGAGAAGCCGCCCATCGACATTGATAGCTATAGTCTCTCATCCCTCCGAGAGACAAAATTATGGTCCGAGGCTATAGGTTCGTCTTCCGATGTGTTACAATATTACAGATTGAGAAACCGATATAGTGTGTGTCCTATCTGAGATTCAGCGGTATTTTGTGTGCCTATTAGTAGGGCTACGTACCGTGCCTGTTTTAACCTACCAAACGCGGGACATTTTCTCACATGCTCACTAGCGACACTGCACGGTGCTGAAGGTAAAGTAGGCTATAACTTCAATTATCAAATGTTGCAATGGCGTCCGTAAATTCACGCAAGAGGTCCCGTATGACCTAAATGTTTCCATAAACAAAATTTCTTCCCAATTTAATTAATACTAAATTAAGCTTTTAACCATGACAGTGACGTAATTTTTTATTCTGGGAAGCTGCTGTACATGGACGGAGATTTCTACCGATGCGTGTACGCGAAGTACAGGGTCGTGTACGCTTTTTGTGTGCGTCGATCGGCGTATTGGCAACAGTTCAGACGCGACGTCACAGCAGCCGTGTACGCAGTGTGCAGATGTGTGTGCCTCTCACGGTCACATCTCCCGATGACCAACAGTCATAGACTGATGTCGGCCGTGTGTGGTTGTGCGCGTGTTACTACCTCTATCTGAGTTTCTGATTGCGTCGTTTCCAGTGTTGAAAACAAAATCATGTGTTGGTAAACGTGTTCGATATCTACTGATGGTATTTGCATGTGCATACGCAGAGTGTAGTTTATTTTGTCTGCGTGCCAGACGATGTGCTGTTTTCGTTCTTAAACGTTAGTGCTGCTGTGTTACAATGACACGTTTGCCGGTAGATTTGGGAAAATGATTTTAGGCTTGGAAAATTAATACAGAGGTGACCTTACTAAATGAAGATATTGTTACTATTAACGGACAATCCTACAGTTAGTGTAAAATAGGTTGATAGGTACTTTGTGATCTACCCTCAACGTTAGCAATTTGCACCAACATAGGCAACCGTTTTTGTATTATGTGCAACACCTGCATTTCCTTACCCACCTCCTCCGCCTTCGTATGATTATATTTCGTCACACTGATGAACTTATCACCCTTGTAGTGTCGCAATCGTCAACATAACAATGGAGTTATCGATTTCTGATATACTGTACGCTCGTGACCTGCACCAATTAGGTTTTAGTTTCTCGTGGGACTAACACTGTTTACAATATTCTCCACAAATGATACAAGCTGTAGCGTGAACGATGGTATCAATATTCTATAGCATCGTCTGCCTCATATTGAACTTTCGTGTTGCGTTTCAAAACGTTGAACTTTATGTTTGCCCTCGCATCTGGTCAGAACTACAATCCTCATTATTTTTAAACTAACCTCACGTTCCCTTGAAACACAGATGAAAAATAATAAGAAAGCAGTAGATCAAAACAGCTTAATTGTGTTTCAGGTGATGCCTCGGAAGAGAAATAATCGTGTTTGCGAAATTTTGTAACCTTTCATGCCAATACCGCACAGAAGCAATTATTTTACGTACGTACATTATGAATTTCAATTCCAATATTTGTACTTAATTAAGGCATGACTTTGCATCCATAACGCAGGTTTGCTCACTCTTCTGGCTGTTACTGTCGTGCGCCAACGATGGATTTGGACAATCGATTGATCGCGCTGAGCAAACGGTGGATGTTGTAGGTATTAGGCCGTAATTTCGGGTAAGTTGGACTATATTCGGGTTTAATGTCGGGTAGGTTAGGAGAGGCAAGGACTGTTTTTTTTTATTTTAAAATTTGAACGATCGATCGTTTGCGCAGCGCGATCAATCGATCGCGCCCAACATTACTACTGCCGTCGAACTAGGAATAGGCTAGTACTTCAACTCGAGTTGACGCGTTTCCTGTGCTGGTATCATTGTCTTTATTTAACCTTTTCTAAAAAAATACCATGTATATATAAAGCTAGTTTCTCGGCAAGTCTATGAAAAGCAGTTAGTGAAAAGCAGTGGTGGGCATCGATCCTCAAAATAGTAGTTCGATCCCGAACGTCCGATCCCGGTCAGTGGCTAATTCCGAATACGATCTTCTCATCCCGACGCTTAAGAAATTAAAGCGATCCCGAACTTCCGTTCCTGAGCTCTTACCAGCGATTCTCGTGTTTTAAAGTAAATTCTGTGGTATTTCCCTAAATAAGCAATTACAAAAACTACAAAGAGAAACCAAGGTTTTAATATTTAAAAATAACTTCTATATTTAATTTACATCCTTTAACAATCCTACATTAGATGAAACGCGTTTAACGATATGAGTATACGACGTCACATACATACTACAATACGGTACTGATACCAAGCTGTAGAATGAAACATGTGGATTGTAAATTTAATTTTTTTATTATATTTCAAATAAATACCCTATAGCAACATGTCTACTCCACTGACTTTACTAAACTCTATCCTCTTTGAGTACATAATATGAAACAAAAGCGACGCTATCTGTACTGTTTACTGATACAGGAGTAGGCAGGACTGGAGTACAAAAACTTGACAGGTCACACACGCATATTAACACTTCCAGAGCAGTATAGCCTAGACGGACTGGTACGCCGTTTCAAAAACAGTGCCTAGGTTGGCTAAATGTTCTTGAAGCTGCGTACAAGAAGAAACGACTTCTACGTTTTGTTTTCATGTTTTTCCGTTACCCCCGTGATCGGGATCGGACTTGCATTTTGCAAGAGAGATCCTCGCACTTCCGATACCGTAGTTTCCGCCGGGAGGTTCCGATCTTAAAGTCCGATCCCGACCCCTCAGGGGGCATAGGATGGGCCATAGGGTTAGGTTAGTTTATGTTCACCCATACTACGTTATGGGGCCCGCCTATCCCAGGGGGCGCGTGAAGGTTACCGGTATCTAGGACTTCGGGACGTCTGCCTTTCATGCCCACTCTGCTTCTTTCCCGATATCATACTCCTACTTACTCATGCTTTATTCTGTTCTTCCTCTTCTTTCCCGACTTGCTGTTCCCTTGCGCGTTGATCCTGTGTGGGAACACCTTCGTGCATGGATTCCCCGTTTCTGTCGGCATACTAGCTGTATGTCCCTTGCTCTTTCCTCTGTGATATCGTTCCACTCGGTAACGAAGGCTCAAACTTTCTGACTATAACGAAGTCCGATCCCGACGAGGAAGAGCGATCGTGATCAGAAGATCGGACTTAGGATCCGAACGCCCACCACTGGCGAAAAGTATAGTAATGGATATTTTCTACAATTGTCTGGAAGCTGGATATTGATGGTTGTTTATGGAAAACCGGTAGTGAAATGCACTCGCTGTTGCTTGCAACACCGTACATCAAACCGGATTCGTAAGATCCATCTGGGCGTAAAGGGTTAAATAGGTAGCTACAGCTCATTTAGTATTATTTCAATATTATTTGTAAGATTCTAACCAGACCTCATAATGAAATACTACTACTACTACTCGGTGATCCTGCTGTGCAATTTAGCCTATAAACTAAATCTTGATTCATATAGTCTACCTAATAATTGCAACATGCTCGTGCAGTAAATTTCTTACTTTCATCACTTAAATCAACTAGCTAAATTAAAGATTAAACAAATTCAAGTGAAAACATTAAGTTAATCGGTGTTAAATAGAAAATTGAGTTTTTTTACCAGGAATAACTCTTCCTGCATAGGCCTATTCAATTTACAATATGGTCTTATCCTGTTATTGAGCGACTGGTGTTCTTGCGTTTCTCTTCCACGCTTCCCGCCGTATGTTTTACTTCCAAGACTTTACCAAGAGTAGAATTGTCTTAGTCGCAGAACAGCCATAAGTTTGAAGACTAGCTATACGGTAGGTAGCTATAGTATACACCTACGGCACACTGTTGACATCTGTGTTGGTAGTTACGACCCTGTTGTGCGTAAAGGTAAACGCGAGCTCCCACAACAGTCTCTTACTGTCGCTATGCGTGGCACTTGATGTCGGAATGCATTGTTCAATACGTTGAACAGCAAAAGGTACACAGCTTTCTAATATTCAGATCACTCCAACTTTGAAAAGACATCCAAGACATCCACTATACTAGTGATCCATACCAAGCCAAAGCCAACTGATAGTATGCGGCATCTAACATTTTCAGCTTTTGATATGTCACGGTCCGTAATATTTATTACAAGGACGCAACAAGATAGGTAGGTATTTGGACGCTGAGTTGTACGCATGGGAACCGAAAGACCGTCCTCAGAATTTGAGATCCTACCTTAACCTTATCTTACTCAGGCTGTAAAGTTTCCCTACAAGGCTTGTGTCTGCTAGGTATTACTGTAGGAGAAAGTTCCTGTATCGGGCTAGCGCATTCTGCGTAAGTACTACAGCTACGATTGTAGCGCAGTGATGAGGTAGCGCAACTGTATACCCCGAACGAAGCATATTTTCCACTGGTTACCTAGACGGTCTGCCCGCGACAAACTCGAGGTGGAACAAGTGTAGTTTTCTAGCGTGTCAGCTGGGAAGCAGAGTCATGGAAAGGTTGCCACGCCAGCCTGCCGATAGCAACCTTATCGCGATTGTATACACTGGTGGCGACAGATAACGAAGTGGTGTACAGCGCGTAGATAAATGATCAACGGGTCATCGTCGTCGGTATTGAGCCCCCTCTAACGGGTCTTTGTTAGTGCAAATGGTCCGTGCTATCTACATCGAAAACTTCTGTTTCTGGTCATAGTGTGAAGTTGGTTTACCCTATTCTCAAGTATCAATTTTATTATGATCTAAACACGTAATTGTTTCTGTAACATACGAGATGTTCCATAGGCTCTCACGTTATGTTGATGAGGAGCAGATAAGGTGCAGGTTTCTGTTTGGAATCGCGTTGTTTGAATTTGAAACATGGTGAGTTACCGAGTCGTAGCCAGACACGCGGTTTTTGTCTCAGGAGTCAAAATGAGATGAAAATTACTCCGTTCTATTAAAGAGTCCGAGGTTTTTCGGCCGGAAGGAACCGTAGCAGACACTGGTTAGTCTCAAGTCTCGGTTGCCTCACGTGCATCGCAGAAAATTGGTCTTATGAGGCGTGCTTGGAGGGTGTTTGGCTCGGTAGATTTGACACGTCGCTGCTTTAATTGCTTTGTCCTCCCTCTTCTGGAGTA
>LQNS02278083.1:16240151-16264764 GCA_001587735.2 Parhyale hawaiensis
CTCTACATTCTACTAACATAATGGCAATAGCTCATAGAGGATCGGGGTGTAAGTCCCGGTGTCTTTTTGGGAATGGGCCTTTTGGTTCGTCTACTGCCGCCTATCTAATCTAATCTATTGTACTACTAAAGGTGATCTGTAATGGTCCTGACAACAAACTGTCCGACGTGACCAGCGGATGGCAGCCGTTGCTGTTACGACATGGGCCGATCAATGAGCCGAAATGCAGTGTAGTCTAGAATGTAGCTGATGATATTNTGTACTACTAAAGGTGATCTGTAATGGTCCTGACAACAAACTGTCCGACGTGACCAGCGGATGGCAGCCGTTGCTGTTACGACATGGGCCGATCAATGAGCCGAAATGCAGTGTAGTCTAGAATGTAGCTGATGATATTTAATTTATCCACTTTTCGATTCTAATCTCACGCTAATGATTAGCTGTGCTTCGTACATTTGCACCATGTTCTTGTGTATACTTAATTATATGTATTTTTATGTATATACTGCCACTGGCCATAGCTGATTACAATCAGTAGTGTTTTACCTGTTAGAGTAAGAGAAGTTGCAGGTCAGGCTCCTTACAACAATAGCTGTGGCTAAAATATAGCTACCCTGTACGGCAATACCTGTGTTATTCTTACTGCTAGAGATATATGGCTTCTATTCTGAGGTTAAAGTCTTTCGGAGCATCGTTCACTTCACAAATTTTTTGACCGTCCTCGAAACTGTTATATTTGGCTTCTGTGAAGGCCAGAACGTTGTTAAGGCAAATAGGTGTAGGATGAACCGTATGCTGTTCGTAATTAGTCACTCTCTCTGCTCTAAAATAGTTGTTCCATAGCCATATACGGTACCGTATTTGGTAACCTCGGAACTCCAAAATCAGGCAGTTGAAATTTGTTGCTGTGGAACAACCATTTCAGAACAGAGTTGTGGTTCTCTCATCGCTTTGTGTTATTCCTCTGTGTGGGAGGGGGGGGGTGATTATTCGGTGTGTTGATGTCCCTTAAGTAACCAAACAGATCAGTCCCCTCTTTCTTTTGCCCAAGGTTACCCTTCTATTGGTAGTCTCCATAACGAGAATCCTCCGATAGGCAGTTTAGTGCAGTAGGTATCTACAAATTGTATGACTATGTTTACTAAAGGCGGCCCACATTGTCATCAAGATCTTCATTAAAACTAGACCTACTTTGCAGGTTTATCTTGCTCAGAACATTGTGAAGCAGCGTTCGGCACTCTGGATGATTCCATATGTAATGAAACAAAGAATTAGGTTATTGCAATCGGCCCACCATTGAACCGTGTGTGCATTTATAAAGTTTATTTATGTTTATTACCGCAAGGTTAACACCCTATCGTATCGATGAAAACTCTTCTCAGGATCTTTTTGTTGGACCATTGATTTTTCTCCTCCCTTGATCAGAAGTTCCGAAAAAGTAATACAGTATTAGTCTTTATCTACCGACTAACAATACATCGTATAACACAAGACTAACGCTCTTTTCCCTAATTTCTTTTCGTCCTTCTCAGCTAAAAAACATTTCATAACTCTTCAGTTAGAGCTGCAATACGTGCAAAATGGTATTATGCCCATGTGTCAAAGCTAGCTTAGGCTGTCAGCAACATAAAAGCTCTATGCGAACGCAACACACCAAAGCTATCTCTGACTCACCAGCGTTGTATCAACTTGCAGGTTGTAGGAACGGAGGGCAGTGAGGACGCTGATTCCAATCGTAAGCAGCAGCGACAGATCCTCACACGACGGCCATCCTATCGAAAGATTCTCAACGACCTCGGCGGATCTGAACTAACAGGTACCTTTTATTTGTTTTAGTTTGCTTGCTTGTTATTATTTGGGTAACCACTTCGTTTTTGGATCTCGTTCAGTGCCTGCTGTTCACAAGCGCTGTGTTCCTGCTGCATCTTTCAGTTCATTTCTCTGCGTCACATTATCATTTTCTGGCTTTCTGTTCACATGCGCTTTGACTTACTTCGCCATAATGCATGCCCTCTTTTTCGAAAACGCAGTGGAGCTGGGGTTCCTAACCATGGGTGCTGGCAGCCCTTAAGAGTTCGAAATAACATTTTAAGGGGTTCCAAAATCTTGTTTTGTTTGCATGTCATTCAAGAATTAGCTTAAATTTGTTACACAAAGATTAGTGTTATTTTCATTTGTCACCCCTCAGGGGGCATAGGATGGGCCATAGTCCATAGGGCTAGGTTAGTTAGGTTCGCCCATCCTATGTTATGGGGAGTAGCGCCCCCAGAGGGTTTGTGTAGGTTACCTTAGCCATTAGCTAGGCCTTCGGGACGGCTGTCTTTCGTGCCCACTTTACTTCCTTCCCATCTTTTACTCCTACTGATCTTTCTTCAATCTGTTCTTACTCTTCTTTCCCGACTTNCTTTCCCGACTTGCTGTTCCCATGCGCGTTGCTCCTGTGTGGGAACACCCTCGTGCATGGGTTCCACGTATCTATCGTCACGCTATGTGTCCCTTGCTTCTTCCTCTGTTAGATCGCCGTTGCTGTGGAGACGGAGACTTAAACTAGGCTACTCAATATAATAATAATTTCATTTGTCATTATCATAGGGGTTGTGAATGTGGAGGGGGTGCAAGAACAAATTGAAAGTTCTCCAGTGGAGCCAAGCATGGAAAGGGTTGGGAATCCCAGCAGGAAAGTGTTGAGTGACGCTATAGATAGCCTGTAGCTACATACGTTTTTTTTAACTCCATTGGCGTTCTTACCTGTTGCCGATCGTGTTGAGAATTTAGTAATGCATTTGCTACGACTTACGGTCCAAACATTCATCCCTTTATATCAGCATATTATTTATTTGCTACATTTTGTTGTTTTTATTATATTTTATAAAATCGACTGATAATAAAACTTAACGTTTCGGGAATAGCTACTTCCTGTCTTCAGAAAAATATTCCCGGAACGGTAAATTTTATTACTAGTCAACTTTATATTCATCATTGGATAATTTCCTCGGTTTAATTTTCTAATTATATTTTTGTCGCATAATTACTTATATCTACGTTTTACACGCAGTATCACTTTATCTTTTAGTTTTGTCTCAGACCCTGATTTTTTTTTTTTTTTGTTGGAGGGAAAAAGGTCTCTGTTTCATTTGTTGTTCCATATTCTAAGTTAACGCCGTTGCTCTGCTTGTCTATGAGGTTCCAGTGATTACATTCTTTTCCGTTCTGTGGCTTGGAAGAGATAAATGCCATCCTCTTGCGTGTATATAATCTAGATCATCTTACATATTGATCTGTATTAATATGCTGTCAAGTTACACTTACGGGGTCTTCTGATTAATGACGATAGCTCTAGTGTACGGTATGACCTAGTGATCAGGTTCGTTAGGTCAGACTGTTGACCTTGCCTCTTCTATTGATTGTGATTAGATCAGAGGTCGGTGTTTTTTTATATAGTTTCTTTTGAATAAACCTTTGAGAGACTGAATAGTCAGTTGAGTTCGTCTATCCCACAAAATGGAGAGTCTGTTACTCTTAGAGTCCAAGGTTTGTAAGCCCTCTTCAGTGTATTCTTTTCCTTACCCACTTTCTTCTTGTATATTTTTAGTTTTTGTACTCCTACTCCCAGTTTTTATTTTTCCCTGCTTGCTATCCGAATGAAGAATCATTATCATAATTGGGAACTTCTTCCTTCCCTCCACCTCATTGTTTGCCATAGCTACTGCATGTACGGTATATCCCTCCTTTCTTCCCCTCTTGGGTCACTGAGTATTTTGTAGGCTGGGAGGCTCTCTGTAGCAGTCAAATTTTTCAATATGCATGTCTCGTCATTTCATTTCCTGCTGTTACCCCAGTTCTTATGGTTCGTTCGTGCCTCCTATTGTCGAGTTAACCCTTTACCGGACCGCTGAAAAACACATTCATAGCTCAACTAGCTATTATGTAAGTAACCATATATGATCACTTATCCGCTTAAAGGTACCTATAATCTCATTCGCGTAAGCTTCAACTTGCCTGGAACTTGCATCGTAACGCTCGATTTGATTCAACTTTTTGATCCTGGTATTATTTAGTCATCGCAAACTGGCAGCTAACGCTTGTGACAGCTGAAAAATAAACTTCCCTGCACCGTGTTACAGAGAGCAAGTCTGAGAATAGACTGAAATAACCCAGTCTCTGAGTTGTCGATCTTTCACCGTTAGGCACACGTTTGTACATAGTAGTCCTAAAATTTTGTATCACCCTTGAACGAAGTGAGAGAGATGTTTTGCGTCCTGTGTGTGTCTATATTTGTAGGCCTTTCTGCCCAAAAACTGCCAGAAGGAAGTAAGCTATCGTCACAATCTCTTGCATTTAGTCAAGTGGGTTAACCTAGGTGTGCTAAAGGCCAAAACTGCACTTTCAGGCCACCCCCATCTCTTGCCCCCGCGGGTGATGGTCTTACGCCACGCTGCATTCCAGTGTACTTTGCGTTTCTGTTTTCCTCAAAGTTCGGCCAATATTTTTGCTTAACCTCAGAGTTTGCTTCGAGCAACTTCTGAACGTATTGAACGAATTACTCTGGTGAACCCGTCACTTTTTATCTCTTAATCAAGTTGGTAAAAACTCCACTTGGTCGTAGCCTCCTATTTTTTTTGTATCGGATACAATGCTTGTATGTGGCTCTATCTTCTTAGAAATCTTCTTGTGGCGGAAGTCGTTAGTGTTTGATATTGATGTTTGGTTTATGTTAATGTAGGTTAAATTGTGTGAGAAGTTAGAGATGTATTCTACCCGTTAGTACCTTGTCCCTTGGCGTAATGTTTTGATATAGTTAGTATGGTAGGCTACGAGTTTGCAGTGTTGTGATAGATTTTGTATGGTAGGTACAGGATTAATTTCGTGCATGTTCCAATCCTAATTGTCCCTTTTGATGAGTTAGGCTTTTAGCTCTCCCCTTCTTCGGTGATCCATTGTGTATGGGTCACTTTTCCCTCTAACTTCATACTGCTTAACCTCATATTGTCCACGTCTCCGTTTTTTTTTTATCGCGAGAGTTGCAGAAAGAGACTTGAACTTTAAATACAACTAACTTTAGTGAGTTTCTAATCTACTTGAGGCATCGGTACAACGCGACCTCATCGGACGGTGTTTTCTGCGGCACTACCTACATATTCTGTAGAACGGAATTATCTGCAAGTTATAGCCTATATATTACAGTGAGGAACATTGTGAGAACTTCGCCATAAACAAAGTTTGGCTGAATCGTTCGCACCACTAATCCCAATGCCGACTAAATGGAACTAGTTATATTGCCACTGTTTAGAACGTAACAAAAGTTTCTGGATGAAACGTTTCTGCCCTTTATGGCGCTTAGAACTGTCCTCGTAGTTTGATGAGATAGACTTAGCTAGCTACAGTCTTGCCATCTCGCTCATTCGAACATGCTGTACTGTAACATCCATAAGTAAAGTTTTTTTTTTTTCGTTGTTCTGCTTTGGATTCTGGCCACATCAGTGTTTGAGAAACTGCCTCCCGGATAAATTAAATCTCGTCGGGCCTGGCAGTAAACCACCGATGTATTTTTCAAGCCATAGCCGGGACTTGATAACAGCGTGCTTAATCGATAATAGATATGACACCATAAACTGGTGACCTGCCGTGGGCGGAAGCTAGAGGGAATAAAAGCTTGTGCCGCCTGAGACTACTCTACAGTCTCAGTTTGGACACTTGAACGGTAGGTACGTAGGTAATATGGCATATTCTCCACTTGTGCTAAGACCGCTTTATGAGCAGCTAGCTATAGCCTCTTCAGCTGCACGTTAGCTTTAGCTTAATCTCCGGTCAATGTGATTTAACATACATGTAAACGGTCCCGGTATAGTATGTGGCTAGTCTGAGAGTAGGTGTTGGGTTCAAAATAGGTTAGCACACGATCGGTTCAACTGGAAATTCGGGATTAGAATTCAACCTAACTTTTAAGCACATACATGACCCTCAGTTGTGTCACACACTGTACCGGCACCTAATAAATAAAGTGAGAAGCTGAGTTATCGTGCACTCTCCACATAGCCTGACTACCTTCGTATAGCACGAAAAATTAAATTATAACTATGAGACCAAACCAACCAATACAATTTCTGTCTCCGTCCAGAGCGCAGCGACAGCGTGAGTGGCGGCAGCAGCAGTGGTGGTACGACCGTTGGAGGTTCAGGTGTCAGTGACAGTCAGGACTCAACCTTACCCACCACCACACTCACAATCGGTGGTCAGGAGTTTTCCACGGCTGGTTTATTGAAAGGTAAGCAGCTTTAGGGATGCTTAGTGAATTTTTTTCTCTAACAGAAATGATTGAAATTTTGGCCTAGCTAGATGTTTCAGCATAATTCCTGCTGTCCTTTTACTAAAACATCCCCTCCGGGGTATGGGGTGGGTCATAGGCCATACTGTTACGTTAGTTAGGTTCGCCCATTTTGCTATGTTACGGGGAGTAGCGCCCCGAGAGGGATTGTGTAGGGTACTTTAGCCATTAGCTAGGCCTTCGGGACGTCTGTCTTACCTGCTCACTTTGTTTCCACTTTCATACTCCTACTGCCGATACTTTATTCTGTTCTCCCTCTTCTTTCCCAACATGCTGCTCCCGTGCGTGTTGATTTTGTAAGAATACCCTTGTGCATGAGTTCCACGTTTATTTTGGCAGACTATATATATGTCCCATCCATTTCCCCTCTTAAAACTGCTTCGTAGTGACTTCGGGTGGCCTAAACTTTTTTATATAACCATGCTCTGTAAAACAATGCTTGTGAATTCTATACATTTGTTCCAAATATAGCAAACCTTCAGAAACGTGCTGTCATTACTTCTACCTAGGATGTTATGTTTTTGTCGAGTTAGGCTGTTTGTTTGTCACCAAGAAAACTGAAAAGGTTATGGGCGGATCTTTACGAAAGTTACAGGGGTTGCTAACTTATTAAGCATGTTAGGAGGGACAGATGGTTAACTTTTGCTGACGACCCTCCAATCGTTTATTTGGCTGTCTCACATTTCTAAGTAGGTACCATAACTCAAAACTTATGGACAGACCTTCATAAAATTGACACGAGTTGCTAGGTACCTACCTATATCACAGAGTAAATGACCAAATTTTTGTGGTGATCGGTTTGTCCGTTTGTTTGTTTGTTTGTTTGATTTTATTTTTAGTTTTGTAAGCTATATGTCCTAAAGTGTTAAGAATGGAACTTATCTTAATGAAATTTAGATAAATTGTTAGAAATGTTGAAAAAAATCAATTACCAAATTTTGGTGATGATTGGTTTGTCTTTTTGTGTGACCGTTTGCCAGCAACATACAGTAACTCAAAGAGTTATAAATGGGTCTTCATGAAATTTGTAGGAATTATTAAAAATGTTAAAAGACACAAATGACCAAATCTTGGTGATGATCGGTTAATCCGATCGTGTGTTTGACTAATATTTGTCAAAACGTTTGTCTGAAAATAACTCAAAAAGTTACTGGCAGATCTTCAAGAAATTACAAAACTGTTATTAAAGAGAAAGAAATCTCCATATTTTTGTGCTGATAGTCTTAAAAGGACATCATATTTTCAAAACAAATTTGAATTTTTCGTTAACGTTGCCTTGCTTGTCGCAGGTATGCGCTGTCAAGGTGCTCCAGTTAAAAGGGAATTAACTTGTGAAACGCCACGTACTGTATAACTTTCTGTGCACTTTGCACCTAATGCAAATGGGGCAGAGCTGTATCGGTGAACAGGAAAATGCCATGCTGTAGGTGTGTATTGGGTTGGTAACAAACTGCGTTTAGTTGCTGGTGACGTTAAACGGCAAATACAAGTGAATAGTCAACTGCGATATGCTAAGTTTCATTTCATTTTTGGTCGTAGTGGGTTAGCCTCTTACCTTCCGGAAGGACCGTTTGGACACATCTAAAATATATAGTGCTATTCTAACAGAAATTGGTGTTTACTAGGGACTATATACAGTTACGGGGTAACAGATACAGTTGGAGGTACACTGTTGCACTGGAGCCTCTGAACATTCTTTGCAATAGAGAAAACTGACCCACCGTCGTTTGGCCTGTGCAGTGATACCTGCGAGCAGCATACAGTTGGGGAGCACAGGAGCAGACGCCCTACAGACGCTCGCCATGAGCAGCACAACCTCATCACCAGGCACCATCGTGCAGTACAATCCCGGCTCTGACGCCCAGTTTATAGTTCCCGGTATGTGCTTGTTTCTTCATGCAGTTATCTATCATCAACCGACGTACTACATGTCCCTTGCTTTTCCTCTTCGCAGCTTGTTTTGTGTTGCATAAGGAAACTAATCTACATAATCATAACGACCTTCCTCCAGCATTAACATCCTTGCCTTGATGGTTTTTTATGTTATGTAAAGGCTGCTTCACATGATGTGGCAATGAACGAGTTAGTGACTTTGGACTGGCGCACCAGCATCGAAATGGCCAACTCACGCATTTGCGTGGAATGTTAAGGATGGAGCAGGCTGAGATTTGAACTCACTTTGCCGATCAACTACACGGACTTGTTTTAATGTTAACAAACGTAGGTGTCGTAATTGAATTACTCTCGTCGTCGTCACGGCTTATTACATTCTTCTCTATTGCTCTAGTTTCTCTAAAAATTAGGAATTAGATAGTGTAACTCACATTATGCCTTCAAAGCTATCACTTTTTATATCTAATATTGAAGATCTTCACTATTTCCCTCACAATGTGCTGAAACTATCCGCGAATAGTGAAATTACTAATGCACTTCTACTGAGAGTAAATATCAAACATTCGGTGCACCTCTAGTAAGTAAGTAGATACTGAGTGTGTTACAGTAGCCAAGCTGCAGTCCAGGTTTGAATCCAATAAAAGTTTGAAACTTTACTATACAGTATGTTAATTCAAAGAGACCCAGAAATTTTGAAAAATTGCAGAAATTTGCCTAAGAGGAGTGAGCCGATATTTCATTCGATATTTGTCGCAACCCGAAGCAAACTCTTAAAGACGTCTAGGTGTTCAGCCGCACGTTGTGACCCTATTCCCCTGTTCAAGTCGGTCCAAGATACTTCTGGAATGTTTTCAAGTTGAACGACGTGTGAGTGTGATGTCCGCTCATAAGTGAGCGTGCAGTTGTATAGTGTGGCCTCGGCATTACACTTCTTTGAACCTGGTTTTATACCTTTAAAAATGGAATGAAAGTTACCCCTCAGTGAAGGTCTTATGGGAATAGTTGTTTCTTGTTTGTTACACAGTTATTGCGTGTATATACTGATGGTCTGTTTGCAGTTGGTGGGACCGGGCTGAGCAGCCTGAAGTTCAGTGATGGTGGGGGACTGGCGCAGGGCGTAGTGCTCGCTGCGGCAGCTGCTGCCGCTGCCCCTACCACTACCACCACATCCAATTCTTTACTCACCACAGATAATCTAAGTGATGAAGCTAATAGAAAAAGGGAAGTCAGATTAATGAAAAATAGGTAAGTTTATGCACCTACATTGACGTGTATGTTGCTCCGCTGTGTCTAATGGTATAATGGTAGCGAATGTGGGTGATGCATGTTGCACTTTCTAATGGTGAGTGACAAGTCGTACGCGTTGTTTTGCCTTTAGTTATGACGAGTGATGCACTTTGCATCAACTCTCCCTATTGTGACGAGTGATGCACTTAGCATCAACTCGCCTAGCTGTGACGAGTGATGCACTTTGCATCAACTCTCCCAATTGTGACGAGTGATGCACTTTGCGTCGCTCCTTCTAGTGACTAGCGTTACAAGTCATTGTACTAAGTCAGTGTAACGTAGAAATATACTGCCTCCCCACGTTCGGCTCTGGCCCACATATTGCCAGTGAACATCAGTCCGCAGCATCGTAATATTCTTACCTGTAGCTCACTCTTTGCCCGCCCGAACTTTCCCGCGTTAGAATTTTACAACATTAGTCAGACTCGCGTGACTTCGTCAACAGAAAGTGAAGGAATCTCCATTAATTGGTGTTGAAGCTGATTGGTAATCTCCATATTGCGTCTAAGACAAACGATGCGAGTATAACTAACGCCCCTTGGACTTAACTTTTCAGTGCCTCAATTGAACATCACTTTTCGTAAGAATAACACTACATGTAATGTCAACATATATGTACAGTAGGTACCAAGGTCTTAAAGCATGTATGTTGGGCAGGTTTTAAGCTGCTTCGCTGATGTAGTCCATGTCATTGGGTAGCTAATTCTTCGTTGCTTATGTCTTTAGTATGTTTGTATGTAAGAATTACGGTACCTACGTACTTCCTCCAGTTAGTACTGCTCCTTCATTGGCTCTGTTTGCACAAAAAGCCTCTTATTTTCATGCAGTACGTGATGCATATTCCTGTCTCCCGTTGGCCCGTTCCTGTAGCTATTTTGGCATGTAAAAAATCCCCATATTGCTACTTTTCGGCACTAACCTGCTGTTTCGTGTTGCAGAGAAGCGGCGCGAGAGTGCCGAGCCAAGAAAAAAGAATACATCAAATGTCTGGAAAACCGAGTGGCAGTTTTGGAGAATCAGAACAAGGCCCTAATAGAAGAACTTAAAACCCTCAAGGCTCTTTATTGTCAGAGTAGCTGAGTCTTGCAATGCGCTGTAGGTGGGTAAGTGCTCCTGCTTGGCCACAAGATATATATATATATATGTGTCATGTCCAATGATTAGTGTAAGATATTTTTGTTATACTATCGACACTTCCTCAAAAACAAATCGTGTGACTGCAAATGCAAAACTTGAGCTCATATCAGAGGGACGGCACTGCAGTTGCTGATGAATTTGCCGTTTTATGTTTGTATTTTGCGGTCTTGGAAGTGAGCGTTGTAATTGTGCTCGAAAGGAAATCTATTGTATCATTAAATTTTGATGGAGTATGGCGCATTTCTTGAGCGTGTCGCACCAGTAATTTCCAAGTCCACCGAGCTCTCCGCTCGGTGTCTTGTCTTTTTGTGGTAGTGAAGCATCTCTTGGTTGTAACTTTGCTGTCGTGCCAGCTTCACCGAAACTAAATTATATAATACCTATCCAGCTAAAATAAAATGACTGTGACACGCCTCATTGGTACACTCTATGGTCACTGATACGGTAGCCGTTAATGCATTGAATCTTGCACTGAGCCTGTTATTTCTGCCTTGAAGACTACAGTCTTTCTCTAGTATCGCTAATGAAAGCTACTGTGTATGTGTTCTTTCATATAGCTACTACGAAGCGTAAATTGCAGGAAGTAGACCTATAGAAGCAGTTTATATAAGCACGATGTACTGGAAGCTGAAGCTATACTTTTAATTCTTTTCGTCAGTGTTGGAAGTTTTGTTTGTAATGGCGAAAAATATTTCATTTGTTTCTTAACCCAGCTCGTCCACGAGTAATTTTTTATGCTTAAACGAAGCTCCTCACTGCAGGAGGCTTATTCGTAAAACTCACTCATCAAAGTTGGTGTACGATGCAGTTCTTTATGTGCTAATTACAGTTTGTCACTCAAACCGCATACTTTAAAGTTCATAATCGTGTCTCGATTCAGTGTTAAAATAACAGCCCAAGTACAATAACCTCCATAAAATCATTATAATTTATTGTAAGATAATTATTACTAGGCTACCGCTCTAACGGAATTAGCTTTCCAATTGAGTGATCGTTGCGTTTATTATTCTTGTTAAGTTTTATGTTCACTGAGCAAAAGACAACCGAGTAATTAATTACTACCGGTAATAACTCTTTTAAAGTATTTAATAATACAGCTAACGTAATACCATGCCGTAGTGAATTGATAGAATATGCGCTAGAATACTATCATTGAACACCCGTATGTCTCTTCAGTGATTGTGGTACGTGGTACTCTTAAATAATAAACCGTAATGTTGTCACCTTTTTGAGATGAGTACTACAGCGTGCCCAGGAAGCAATGAATGCAACGGGAGGACTCAATAGGACTGAAATAAAACATAGCTGTGATCGCACGTAGCAAATTTACATCACATCGACGAGTCGAAGTGTTTTAGGTGTGGGGCCTCAGACCTTCGTATATGGTTTTCTTGAACATATCATCGTATTTTTTCGATTTATTTCATTNAGCTACTTGAGCTGCAAAATATCGAAAAATGTTGTCGCCAAGTACAGAAAGTTCGGGCAATGGCTAACTGTTACTGTGGTTTCTCTCGCATACAGAATTGGCTATAATGGTGCTTATATATGTTGGTAAAGATATATCTAGGTATTCTGTGAAGAGTACTGTGAAGTGAATATGAAGTTTAAATAAGGCTTCAATCAAGAAAAAGAAGTTAAATTGAGTCGCCTAAAGGGAACAAATTCGGCGCTAGTGTTGTGAAAGTTTCCACCAACATGCACTGCAATTTTCTATAGTTAATTGCTAATTAGTATATATTATCTTCATTTATTTATACGCTAGAGATAAATTTTGCAATTTAAGATGATTTTTCTGGTGAAATTAGTTAAAAACTCCTAGGCTGTTCAGCCATAGATTCATCAATGATGACGTCACTTTTTGGTGCTAATTTTTCGTGAGTCCTCCCGTTACGCTCTTTGCTTCCTGAGCGTGCCTATTGCCTTTACATTCATAAAAAGTTTCCTTTAGGTAACATCCTAGCAAATCGTCAAGTTGTACCTACAGTAGTTACACTACCTACCAATTAAGTTTTCATTACCCCATTGCGCTAGACCTACCAGTTAAGTTTTCATTACCCCATCGCGCTAGTCACTCAATACGGACTCCGTTATTGCTACAGTTCTCTGCAGACACTGTCTGCAATTCTAGATTTTCTCAGTTTTAAGAACTTTTTCCAGTTTCGAGAAGTTTCAATTTCAAGGTTTTCACTGTATTTCGTTGGTACCATCGTACCTGTTCTCTACAGCAATTAATTTTGGGCCGTTCTTGTAACTAGGCTCTTTTTGTATTCACTGAGGACCAGATACAGTAAGGAAAACGACGGAGGAGCGGAACCTATTATAAGAACTTGTGAATCATAGGTCGTGTTGCGGTGTGTTTGGCTTCTAACATGGGTTACTCCGTTTCTATGATGATTTTTCTTTGTTCTGTTTTTGAATGAATGTTTCGTTCCGTAACGTGAGTGAATTTCTGCTACAACAATTCCTGTCATATAGTTGAAATAGGCTAAACTTTTATGTATGTCAGTGGCATTACTGTCTGTGTGAAGACTTCTTTCATTCGTGCCATTTCGTCTTCATGTCTGGTATGTGTTGCAGGTACAATTTTTCTTCTCTCATAACTTTTATATATATAATTGATGTGTATCGCACCCATCATCTTTGAGAAATTTGTTCAGCTATTTACAATCCCTAAAAAATGACAATAAAACTTGTGTGCGACAAACACGCACCAGACTTTGCCTTTCTTGAGCAAGCCAAGAGTGTTGCTTGTGGCATATTGCTTTGCAACCCAACCCCATAAGGCGCGGCTCAAGGTTTTCTGCTTTGTTGCCAACTGTGAGAGGCTTAGAATCAAAGGGAGACTAGATAGATTACCTATAGGAGTCTAATCTGAGCCTTGAGGGCATCTTTCTTTCTGGCTCCCATTTCTCTTTCTTCCTCTTCTTCACGATTTGACGTTCATCTCAGTGACGCTTCAGTTTCTGCAATTCCAGCATGCTTTGGTCCTCCCATCTCGTGCCTACTCCTACTGATCTCTCTTACATCTGTTCTTCCTCTTCTTTCCCGACTTACTGTCCCCTTTCGCGTTGATCCTCTGTGGGAACACCCACGTGATGGGTTCCACGTGTCTATCGTCATACTTTATGTCTCTTCTTTCTTCATCTGTGATATCGCCTTTGTTTTGGAAACGGAGACCCAAATTTGTGAATATAATAATAATCGCATGCTTTGGTCCCTTTGTTTTTATTGTGAAGTATTGTCGCCGTATCAATTTATTCTATTGCTGTTTTACTTTCTGTAACTGCATTCAGCTGGCATATCAAGGGCGTGAATGAGAAATGCCGGCTGCTATGAAAATCTGTCATTATTTCAGCGCTCAAACCTTGCCGAAGTCTGAATATATTGCTACTATCTCTTATAATGATCTGTATATGACTGTGGCTAGTTGGCTACTACCACCAGGATGCAAAAGTGTAACGGGAGAATTCATGTGAAACCGGCGTCGCCAGGTGACGTTATCGATGATGTCACATCGACCAGCGGTGTAGCTGAACAGCCTGGGAGTGTTGAATATTAAATGTCATCAAAATGTTATCAGTTGCAAACTTTGAGCTTTTAATTATATAAATGAAGAAAACGTATGCTATTTGAACAATAAACAGTAGTCTTAATAGAAAATTACAGTGGAGGCTTTAGCAGCTTGAAAGGCATATGCTGGGCAGATATGGTGATCTAATTTAACTTCTTTAGAGCGAAGCCTGAATTATCCTTCATATTAAATTCATACTATTCCTTCCCTCCCATTTTTTGACGTATCGCCGTATTTTTCGACTTGACCTTCGCCAAACAACTTCCCGCTCCTGACTGTCCAGCTGCTTGAGCTGCATCCATATGCACAACACTGTAATATTGTTGTTTATCATCACAGGACGTTTGAGCAATAACTTGTTATGGTTTTCCTCACGTCAAGAATTTAATACTTCTTATATATATTTTTGATTAGGATTAAGAGCTCAACCAACGAGGGTTCCACCGTCAAATATTCCGATTAGTCGATGTGACGTCATGCGGTCACAGCTGAGTTTGTTTTAGTCTTGGGGAGTCCTTTCGTTACATTCTGTACTTTGTTTGCCTCATGACCCCCGCCCTCCGATGTTCTCGTGCTGCTCGCTAATTCAACCCGCGTTTACACACAGAAAAGGGCACCTTATTTGCCGCAGTTATTGCATGTTGCGGGTACGATACTTACGCTAATTCAAAACAAGTAGCATTAAACTTTTGCCTGAATTAATTATTCGATTGAAATAGAGCATAATTCGTAACGGATGTGAAGAATGATGCTCATTTGTATTGATATTTGCCTATGCAATTTTGCATCAATGAGCAAATTCTAGCAATTAAAACTGCTTGTATCTGTTTACAAACTTAAGTTTCCTATTCGATAATTCTCTGGTTATAGTTCGTTGACATTTGCGTTATGTTTACTCGTTTAGGAATTTTTGCTCTGTTATGTCCATCTCTTCTGAATGAGTTCGTTATGAGATAGGCAGTTAACCTTCCTTCCATCGCTTACCTTAGAAGTACAGATGTGTAACGGATACGTTGAATGGACATTTTTGAAACTATGTGTCATGAAGGCTTCATTGTGTCTACGTCTCCTCATTCTTTACCGCCAGTCGGAGCCGTTTGGTCACTTTCTCAATTGAGCTCTTACGATAATTGGAGTTTAGTGGGGATGTTGAAACATCAAGGTCGCATTTTCTACTGGTCACGCTGGCCTCTACCATGGGTGGTGACTAAATCGTGACGTTACTAATCGACCATCCGAGATGTTGGATCAATTTTTTCTTCAACAAACGTATGTATAAGCCAATCATGGATATTTAACCCACGGACGGTACAAGATTCGGTTTGAGATAGCCAGCCTGCTTCAAAGCAGCAGTTGACGTTGACTAATTAATTAAGGCTCTTTGCATCAGAGCACAAGTTCCACCTCATGGGACAGACCAGCTTTCTCAAGTCTCAATCACAATTTGCTCGTCTCTGTAGTTACAGTTCAGATGATGCTCCTGCTTGCAGTTGCACGTTTTGGTTTTTTTCCAAAACCAAACTTAACGAAAAGCGGCTTGGGCTGTACAGGGCTGTATACAGTAGTAACAGTGTACTGTACGGCTTTGTATCGGCATCGGGTGTTCCTTGCTGCGTTAATGCATCAGATTTTACTTGAAAAATGGCACAAATGAGTTAATTGGCATAACTTATTATTAAACTTCATGATTAACCATTGCAATTGGCATAACTTACATATTGTTAAAGTGACGAATGGCGACAAGAAATCACGGGTGTGATATTGTTTAGTATCTGCGCATTGGGGCATAATGCCCTCATAATTGATTCGTGAAACTCACTGGGCGAATTTTTGCGTTTTAGTAAAAATTCCATGCGTTGAATTGTACAGCAGTGAACAAATCAATCCTGTCTGTGTTGTCCAATTTAAAGTGCCTGTGCGGACTGGCGCATTTTGAAAACTTTGAGTGTCACGCTGTATTCGTGAAGCCTTACCTGTCGTTAAGTGTTCTGTATGTACCAGTTATTTAATAAGTCATTGTACATACCACTACGTCATCTCTGCATACAATCGCGTTATTATTAAAGTATGTATTTTTGAAAAATAAGAAAATATTGTCCACCGCTTTTTTTTTATCCTTCACTGCCTCGTGTAGTCACACGCACCTGCCTTATACTGTACGTGCTTCAAATACTAAGATTCACGCATTGTACTATTCAAGTTTTCGTCAAGGATAAACTTAAAAGTCGAGCTAAGGTCATTGAACAAAGTAAAGTTCGATCAAAAATCATGCTACGTTAGGTCAAAGGTTAAGTTAATAGAATTCAAGGATCAACTGGTACTAGGGAAAAAGTCATATCAGAAGTTGAGTTCAACGTGGAATATGGGAGTGAACACACACGTATACGAATGAATTTATTTACAGTCTCTTTTGTACATACACGAATTACTATACATAGAAGAGAGCAAAGTAACAACCCAAACCATGTACCTTCCAGTTAGTATAAACTATGGTTGTCATTACTTTAACTTAAATGATAATTGGCGCTGTCAACGTAGAGCAAACGACACTAATTTCACAACACGTTATGAAAAATTATATATAGAAAGGGACAAAGACCTACAAACGTCGATACATACATTTTGTTACACATGGCCGACACCATACATGGCTCACGGCATACCAAGTTTAAGATAACGTTGACGCAAGTTACAGGTCACCAAATAACTGGGGAAGCAAGGAAATCAAGAGTTTTCGAATTGGTCTTCTTGTAGACTAGCAATTAATAGATTGTAATTTATAATCACTTGGTACTAAGACACATTAACTTTACAATTTACGGTAGGTAGTTCCAGAAGCTCCTACATCAAGCCATATCACCAAGAACAGCTCCATAGTATGTACAGCACGACCGCCATTCTTGAAAACATAGCTTGAAGTGAAGAGCAAGATCGCCACGATACGATGATCACACTCGACTAGACCATTTATAGTTCATCAAATGTAATTAATGACCAGAAGCCTGAGCAGCAATTTACATTAATAAGAGAATGATTGGCAAGAGTTCAGTAACAGTAGGAGGCTTCAATGATAATGGAACGCCATTTTTCAATCATTCGTTCCTTCGATCTGATGCACAGTTATGCTATTTGAAACTTAGTAGGCGAGTGTTTCAAGTTTTACAATAAGAAATTTTATAAAGAAATCATCTACGCAATTAACACAATAACCTTCGATGGCACAAAGCATCGTAGATTCATGACATCATTGGAGAAAACGAGAGTCTTGTGATTTTATAAAAAAAAAAGAATCATTTGGAATGACAGAAGTTCGGTGTTATCATTTGTCCCTAATGAAATACTTGATATATCTAGAATATAACCGTAATGAAAAATACGCAACTGGAATAAGTCCTTCAGCATAATTACTAGAAAGGATCATTTAAGCAGTGTATATTTAATTTCATATTATACAATATGCATAAAAACAAGAATGAACTTTAACGGATTACTTCCTGCAGATTTTCAGAATTGCTCCTCAATTGTTTTCAAATGTTCTAGGCAGCTGCAATTTACGTGAACCCCTGGGGTCTTAAGGCCCATATATATATATATGTGAAAGTGAATATTCAGGAGTTCTATAAGCCAAATAAGCATAGTATTTCCCAACTGGATACCAATTAAGCATCGTATTTCCCAACTGAAAACCAATTAAGCATCGTATTTTCCAAATGAAAACCAATTAAGCATCGTATTTCCCCAGATGAAAAATTAAGGTATAGCTATAGACTATTTCAGTGAACACTTAATTAAAACAACTACTACTCAATAGTCATACTTCACCATATGTATCACTGGAGTATTACAATGAAGCGGTAATATTTTCGGCACAAGTAGCAGAGAATCTGCACAAAACTTATGCAAATAATGATGCATTCTCATTTTTTTTTTTTTTTCGATATGAAAGTATGGGTCGCCATCAGGATCTAATCGGTATATCGGCTGGTAATATAATTTCTTGCCATTTTAATGTCTCCCAAACACCAACCCTACTATTCGAAGCTCTAAGTACTCTCCACATTAGGAAGTTAATTTAGTTCAAATTCCAGAAGAACGAAGAAACTGTATCGCCTGATCTGGCAGCACACTTCATCTCGAACATCAGATATATTATTGGATAATTATCTAACGTTCTCATTATTAATACAATTCTTGCACTGGGATCTTCCTCAGCAAATGAGTAATGTGAGCAACTCCCGTAAAATAAATAAGA
This sequence comes from Parhyale hawaiensis, assembly GCA_001587735.2. NCBI lineage: Eukaryota > Metazoa > Arthropoda > Malacostraca > Amphipoda > Hyalidae > Parhyale > Parhyale hawaiensis. Next base: position 16,258,620 of record LQNS02278083.1, read on the forward strand.
AAATAAAAAACCAAGAAGCTGAGTTTTACCAGAGCAGGTCACTAACACATTAACCCTTTACCGGGTAAGTGACCACATATAAATGCAGTACTTCCATATTGTTATTTCTATAAAAGCGTTTTCCCGGTTCGGGGTAAACGAACCAACGCCAGTATATCAGGCATCTAGCGTATGAACGTCATTCGCAGCAAACTCAAACGATTTTGAAAAAAAGGCTATTTTGTTGACGCGTTAAAATGATGTCATGAATATACGCCGTCAACAATTTGTAACAACAGTACTACAGAGAAAGCATAACCCACGACATAAAGTACCTAGCAGAACTACTCGTACTTCAAGTCACAAAAACGAACAACAAAGCATAAGGTTGTAGAAATGCTGTATCTACTGTATGGAGTCTCTACCAAAAAGCTATAGCTTTCATAAATAGGTAGGCAATATGGCTTAGTTTCATAACTTTGTGAGCGACAATGCTTACATTAATGCTTTTTCATATTAGCGTACGTAGTTCGAATTATACAATCTCGCCAACATATGTATCTTTACGTTGGTATGCAACATATTTCCAACAAAGGTTTGAGTAACAAAGAATTAAGCAAATTATCAACGACTTTTGCGAGTTCAAGTTGCACGGAATTTGAGCCCAATTACGTTGAATAAGCACAGCTAGTCCAGGTAGTATTTTCGCAGCAATAAACCATATCTAATTTAAGCTGAGCTCCAGAATAGATTGGAAGAGATAAAAATCGCAAATCAAATCACCTAGTGAAAAAAAATTTGTACATCGAATCACCTCGTGAAAAAAAGAAATTCGTACATCAAATCACCTCATGGGAAAAATATCGCATATCAAACCACCTGAAGGGCGGGTGTATGGGGGCGACAGCAGTGCCGCAAGACACACATCGGGAACAATTTCGTTGACGACACACAGTCGCTGTATCGAGAAACTTCAGCCCAAACGAGCGAGGTAACCAAGTCCGAGCAGATCATGGGAAGCTACAACTATATGGCGCACCTAAGATGAGACGAGGGGGTGAGGTGGGACAGTAGTGGTCCACAGATCAAACAGATCCCAACACGGCTGCCAATACTACGGTAATATCGTCAGGCTTGCCACCTGAAAATGATCAGATAATTCTCAGGCAGTGCTGCAAAGTAACAACAAAGCTTCTAAAGTACGAGCTCAACATATGACAAACAGATCCCGTTACATCAAAGTTAGTGTTCAAATGCATGCAAGCGTTAGTAATACGTACGGTATGTTAAAAATGTGTCTACATAAAGACACTACAACGCCTCAGTGGAGTAAGACCATTACCCGCAGTAGGGGCAAATTCAACGAAGTCATTTCCGATGAACGAGGCTACGGCACAGCCACATTCTTCCCATGGATTAGCTCTTCAATAATAACATAGAAAAAAAAAAATAGAACGCCCATTCTCTAGACGATCTGCCGCACTAGAGGCCAATTCGCCCCGGTGGAGGAAATTCAACGCCGTCATTTTTTATGGCCAGCTAAGCCCAGTTTTTTCACACGGGTCACATCTAGGGCAATCCATCAAACTCCCTAAAAATTATGAAGATTGCTCATCTCTTTCGACCACTGTTTGGGTGGACAGACATACACATATATATATTATATGTTTACTTAAATCTTCAACGAAAACATTATCACCTCTCTCACTTCATTCGCGGGTGATAACAAGTAATAATAAAAGACTGAGATCAGACACTATATGAACTCAAGTTGCAATATGCAGAATCCAAACTTCACAATCGTATCCTCTCAGTTTCCTCAATTGATTACACCACCAGCATCAGTAGCAGCTATAGTTACTTACACGCGTACAAAATTGGGATAGTGGTTCTCTCCAGCCACAATCTTTACTCTTCTCTAGAAAAAAGTTTGCAAAACGAATGAAGGTTCATAAAACCGTGTAATTGAGTGACCAACAAATATAGGCACATTAGGGGAGGTACTCGTTTGAGTGAAAATAAACTATGCTTGTGACGAGTCAAGGGCGACGGAACACGCCCTTTTTCTCACCTCCAGGTCACTTGACACCGTTAGGACTTAGCCCAGTAGTTCCTTCTGCCCTTTACCAATCTGACAAACTTCCACAAGTGGGATTCTTAACTAAAACGTAACAAGCTTTATCAGTATGATTGATGCTATAATCGTTTCAAAAAGTATGAGGAAGATTCGATTACTAATGCTTTTGCTACCTACCAGATTGTCAGCCAAGCCGCCGCACGCTGCATCAGCCGGTCAGCGCCACGCCCGGCTGAGCGGCGGTCCGCCGAGCCAGCGCAGCCTTCAGTCAGGGGGCGCGGCCGCCAGGCAGCCATCCCGCCAGTAAGCCGACTGGCGGTTACCTCGGGAGTTGCCCTGGCCCCGCTCACCATGCCCACGCAACCATCTGGTCGCGACGGGGAGGTGGGAGGACTTCACGGTGGCAAGTTCCCTTATGGTGAGAAAAATGGCCTGTTCCGTCGCCCTTGGCTCGTCACAAGCACATTTTCTCACCTCCAGGTCACTTGACACCGTTAGGACCTATTAGTTTGAGGCCCAAACTGGTAACCATTGGCTGTGGAAGCGACCAGAGATCAGATTGTAAAGGCAGAAACTAATTATTTCAAGTCCCAGCCTGTTAAATACAACTCAGTCGTCCAACTTACGGTGCGTGCGTTACGGTGGTTCTTATATAAGAGAAAGTGGATATCCCTAATAATTTCCTACCATCAGATGACCCCGACACCGACAGGTAGACTTGGGGTCTGGGTCTGACAGGAGGTTCCTCAGTCGCGAGGCCAGAGTAATGCTTTCGGGGATGCCCGAGCTTGGTCGACCAGGCCTAAATATAGAGCGTATGCAGGACTCGGAAGTCGGTTTGTCGCCTAGCCGAGCTAGGTGAGTAAGTCGTGAGGGCTAGCATTAACTGCCCTATCGTACGTTGGCACACCAGATGGTGCGTATGTTCCGGGATATGTGTAACCGGATGATGGTTCCGACGGAACAAAATCCGGGGTGGTGGTAACCCTCGGTCAACTTCTGCTAGTTGTGGGTCTCGCCACCGGGGCGTAACCCGCAAGGTGAACGGTGCTTGACGGAAAGGCCGCATGCGGCGTAGTATTAATAGGCGGAAGGAAGGATGAGTTTGCACTCCTCAGAAAGGTCAAGAGGGGCCCTCTTTCTCGAGTCGAGCCGTGTGTGCTGACAATGCTACGGAAGGTAATGCTCTCCGTGATTCTGATTTGGGACCGTCTTACCAGATCGGTTCTAGTTCTAAGAGGTAAGTTGGGGTGTTGGCCTAATGAGTGAGGCTCGAGGCTGACCAACGGCCTGTGTAGGGCCTGCTAAGCTCACAGGCCTGTAGAGATCCTCAGTACTAGAGTGATGCAGCAAAGGAGTGCTTCGAGTAGGTTGCCGGGCTGTGGCCTGACTACGTCGGGTCATGTCAGGGATAGGTAGGTCTTTGCGATACAAGGGGTGTACGCTGTCCTTATTGCGTTAGCGACGCAGGTTCCCGCCCTAAAACGGTGGGTCGTCGCCTAGAGCGAGCCTGAAGACAGAGTTCATACTTTCCGGACTGTCCATGTCGGGACCGACAGATCGAATTTTGCCTGAGGTGCTGGGTGAAGTTTCAGTCGCAGCCGAAATGGCCATACTAGCACAGGTCTTCCAGAGTTGTGCTCTGAACCGATCAGATTGACTCGTGCGATCGTGCTAGCCTTACTGCCTTCAGCGGAGGAATTTCTGAGCGATGACGCAATGGATAGTGCCAGAGCAGCGTTAAATGAGGCGGGCGCTCCCATCTGGGAGTGATTCCCGCGAAGAGGGATGGCAGATTCAGGACAACTTAGGAAACTATGTTCCGTCGACGTTTGTTTGCACGTTCTCACCAGAGGTGGGACCATTCGGCCAAGAGAATACCCTAATCAGGGATATTGTGGAGTTTGTACGGTGAGTGCGAGATACCGAGCTGAGTTTCTTACCCAAGGTAGTTGGGACGACCAAGGAAAGTACAAACGGTGTGGCGAAAGGAGAGTCCGGCGTAGCCGGGTGGAACTAGTACAGTGGACTTAGCAAGAAACATAGCGAGCCTTTCGGGTGCACATTGTTGAGACCGTGCAAGGTAAAAAGGAGCAACGGTTATCGCTGTTCGCGATGGGGAGTGTAAGCCACAGCTCAGCGCAGCTTACCCTGCGTCGTGGGGAGAAACAAGACCAGGCTTGAGGACAAGATCAAGGCACAGTAAGACTCTCGTCTGCTCGATGCTTCAACATGATTAGCTGGGGTGCAGCCTATCGGGTATCGCAATAGTGGTCAGCCTCGAATGTATGGCCGACGCAAGTTCAGGTCAACTAAGGGACTTGATGCGTCTCGGAGCAATCAGTTCAGGATATTGTCCGTATGATTCTCGTATGCTCATTATTTACACACGTACGCATCACGCTGGGGCGCGAATATCCAGGTAGCGAAACGATCGATCCACGAGGTAGTCATAGCTGAAACAAGTTTTGGTAAATCGGCGGGCAGAGCTTCGCCAGGCGAGACAAGCTCCGGGCCGCGTTGAAGGTGATGACTTCCTCCCCTTGAGGCTTGCGTAATCACGCTCGGGACAGAGGAGTGGCCATTCGGATACAGAATTATCGGTCTGACTTGCTCGTAGGAGACAGTTCGGGCTGTACGCCGGGCTCGGCGACGCCGTGACAGGTAAAAGTTTAGTACAATGGCCAAAGGGATACGAGTCTCGTATATTTGGGCATGTATAAGCTCTTGACACCGAGGTGTGATCAATTGCTTACCCGACGATTGGTCAACGCCCTTGACCTAGGAGGCTACTGCAATCGATAGGTGGGGCCCGGCGTCGCTGGGCGTGATAAGTACGAGGTCCTGTTAGAGCGAGGTAAAATTTCCGTATGTTTGAGGCCGCATAAGCACGCTCGTGTATGAGGTGCGACCATTCGGTCAAGGACGAATCAGTCAACGTCGTCTCTGACAGATGAAGCCAGGCAATCGACATGACAAAATAGGCTGTTATCGCAAACCTTCCTAGCGGGAACCCTGCTGAGAGAGGTGTATGTGGTTAGAGTAATGGGTATAACTGCTGGTCTCGTGCAGGCTAGCGTGGGACCTCTCACCGAGCCGAACTCCGAGTAGAGCCAGGCTGGAACCAGTCCTGAATCTACTACAGAAACATGATTCGCAGAAGTTTCTGAAGAGAGCTCCGGTCACTGCTAGACCTAGATATGATTTTGCACGTTCTAAGCTGCAAACGCACGCTCGTGGGGTGCGAGCATTCGGTCACGCCCGAAGTAGTGAACGTCGTTGTTGGCATATAGAGTAATCCTGTATTGCCAGGTAGTCAATATTACATGACTGGGCTAATAGCGCATACCTTCCTGGCGGGAACCCCGCTGAATAGAGGTGCAGATAGTTGGGGTAAAGGGTCTCAACCCTGGTCTCGTGCCGTCTTGCGTGGGACATCTCACAGAGCCGAACCCACAGCAGAGCCGGGCTGGAAGCCTGGAACCAGTCCAGAACATGCTCCAGAAACACGACTCGCAGAAGTTTCGGACGAGGGCTCAGGGCGCTGCCAGACCTAGATATGATTTTGTACGTTCGAGGCCGCCGAAGCACGCTCGTGGGGGTGCGACCATTCGGCCACGCCCAATTTCGTCAACGTCGCTGTTGGCATATGGAGTGAGCCTCTATTGCTAGGTAGTCGGCATGACCGGGCTAATAGCGCATACCTTCCTAGCGGGAACCCCGCTGAAGAGAGGTGCAGATAGTTAGGGTAAAGAGTATTACCACCGGTGCCTCGCAGTCTGGCGCGAGACACCTCACAGAGCAGAACTCCCAGCAGAGCCAGGGTGGAACAAGTGTCCAGGACAATTTGAACGAAGTGTGTGTGGTTTTTTTTTTTTTAATATATTTATTTTATTTTAATTTATTTTTTATTAGGATTTCATTTTATTTCTATTTTATTTTATCTTATCTTGTTAATTTTACTTTTTTATTTTTATTTATTTTTTTAAACTTCCCCTGCTGTGTCAAGAGACACTCTCAAACAGGCAATGAGCGAGGCGCCCATCAATGAAGTTGGAGTAGATCCCGTACCCTGCAGGTAGGAGTTTT
>LQNS02278083.1:16275787-16331281 GCA_001587735.2 Parhyale hawaiensis
TAGCAGCAAGTGTGCTCATAATTATAACAGTAGCTACAGTAAAGCGTATCTCCACAAAGTTCCAAAACACCAACGACAACAACTACTAAATGCAGGACCGTTTAGAACGAGGCGACATTGGCAGCCGGGGAAGGCGGTATTTTAAAGCTTATCTTTAGACGATCGCCAAGGCTCAACAACAGATAAGTTTCACAAAAGCGCCGTCTGGGCTTTTTTTTCGTGTTTAAATGGCAAGAAAAAGACGGTGGCGGGAGCAGGGCGCAGGTCGGGGTAAGCAACAGAGAGAAGCGGCCAGTTTTTATGACGGTTGTAACGAGACAAGTTTTAATGTGAGAGTTGCAGTCCCTGACGACCGCCACGAGCCACTGCAGTTATGGCCGCAGACTCCAGCAGCTCTGTCACGGCGCCAAGCTTCCAACAAGAACACCAAAGTTATTTTGATGAGAGCAAAAAAGCTCCTGGCCCGCATTCTGACATCAATAGATCCAAGGATTCAGAGGAAAACTGTGAACTTCATAAATAGAGCAATATAACGTCATTGGAATAATGCTCCAATTCCAAGAAGTCTCGAAGGTTTTTTGAGGTTAGAAAAACTTGGGCCCGCTTGCTGACGGATCTCAGCAGCCTTAGAGACATCGGCCAGACCTGAAGGACTTAGGCAGTAAAGCAATTCAGGAGTTATGGGTAAAGTCGGCTGTCGGGCTTCCGATTTACTACTGAACTCTTTAAAACTTTTTGTCGTTTCGTCTCCACTGAGAAACGAGCAGAAATAGTGATATTATTGGAGGATTACGATTATTATAATTATATATTGCAGCATGTATTACTCAGTTTACTCTTACCGGTACTATTCTTCTTACATCCCTAGTTTATGCCTCGCTACCTAAACCGTATGCAATGATGCAAACAGAGCTACGATAAAGTGACATGTAGCATATCACACAAAATGAACTCAGGATTGAGGGGGAAAGATGGGGAAGAGCAATAAAAACAACAAGCAGAATTATAATATGATGATTAGTGCGACAATGAAAAATAAAATAGGGATAACGAGTGAGCATGAAGGGAAATACGCCCCAGCTCTATCAGACGTTCATAGGCAAATACCAGAAATCTATAAGCGGCAGCACCGGCTACAGGGCGATAATCTCCTATAATTATCTGATTGGCAAGGGCGAAAGGCTAAAGAATATACTAGAAAAAGTCAGCGTCTTCGCTCCCAAACAAGATCCCAGGGCAGACAAGCGCCCACCTATTTATAGCCTAATTTCTCCAACGACGGTCATCCATGCTCAAATAGAACAATGCTCGCATATTAACGCAAAAAAAAAAATGTTGACGTTCTCACATTATCAAAGCGGAAAAAATTTTTGAATAATTTACCATCCCTATGCAAAGGTACAGGTAAAGCGGTAAAATTTTTTGAATAATTTACCATCCCTATGCAAAGGTACAGGTAAATTCCCAAACCCCGTACACAGCTAGTATGAAACCAATATGGCACTGGTTCTTGCTGCAGATAATTCTCCTCTGTAAGGCCAGACAAGTGAATGACTGCAGTCGACCACACATTGCCTGAACTGTGGCGTCATAAACTGAGGCTCATACGACAACTACGCCCCGCCGACCGTTAGGTCAATACCTCTTCCAAGCAGATTATCAATGACAGAAATGCTGACGCTGCAGTGCTGAGCGCCAAGCCGTTCCTCCCCAGCTTGGGAACGGAACGTCCGACTTTGGGAAACGAGCGAGGCAGCGCCCAAACCGCTGCACCGCTGAGAGTTAGTCAAAAAAGTCACCATACCAAGGGAAACAGCAATGCGTTTTAAGACTCAATAATTCCTTCAGGAAGAACATAAGCTAAAGCACTCCATTCAACTTGGCATGGTGGCAATGTGCCAATACGAAAAAAAAGACACATGAAAACAACTGCTCATAATTCAATAACTATAGCAACTTTATAGGTATCATTCCTAAACTTGAGCATTTTTACGGCAAAGGAGTTCAACAGTAAAATTATTTATGATCCAATAGATAACTCTGAAGTAGGCTACACAGGGTCTAAGTCTAAGTAGAGCACGAGTCAAGGCTACCAGACCAAAGACAAGACGTCTTTGCAATATTACTCACATAGAGACTTGAGCTGCAGACGTGATAGCACACAGTACTGAAGTCCCAATGAGCCGCACGATCAGTTAAAGAAAAAGTAGCAATGGCGATATGCTCTAGAGGAGCACTAGAGCCAAACTACAACGACGTGGAACTTCATCAAAAAATCGCGTGATGTGCAAGAACGAGCTCGACAGTACAATGTATCAAGATAAAGGAATAATGAAAAGCATGAAAAAACAAGCAGTGGGTTGCGGAGACTGCACAGTAATTCGTAGAAATCAACTTGATAGAACTCGAGGTTTAAAATAACCACAGGAAAGCACCATAGCATAAATTGCAGGATGTAGGTACCATTGTATTAACTGTTTAATTAACCTAGCAAAAAATGTGCTGCAAGCAAGTCAGGCACAAAGATATAGAGGAAATGTCAATTTGAATTATAAGTCTGGGATCCGAGGGTAATGACAAGCCTGGGATCCGAAAGTAATGACAAGCCTGGGATCTGAAGGCAATGACAAGCCTGGGATCTGAGGGCAATGACAAGCCTGGGATCTGAGGGCAATGACAAGCCTTTGATCTGAGGGTAATGATAATCTGGGATCCGGGGGTAATGATAAGCCTCGAATCCGAGGGTAATGATAAGCCTGGGATTTGAGGGGCGCTAAGCAGAGATCCTTCAATACGTAAGACAATAAGGCACACGCCGTATTAACACCTGGTTATCACCCGCGAACAAAGTGAGAGAGGTGATGTTTTCGTTGAAGATTTGTATATATATTTGTGTGTATATATATATTTGTCAGTCCACCCAATAAGCGGTCGAAGGAGTTGAGCAACATTCATAATTTTTCTTACCTAGTGAGTTTGGTGGGTTGACCTAGATGTGACCCAAGCCAAGAAACCAGACCTAGTTGACCATAAAAAATGACGGCATTGAATTTTCCTGCACCGGGACGAATTTGCCTCAAGCGCGGCAGATCGTCTAGACAACGGGGCGTTCTTTTTTTTATCACCCGCGAACGAAGTGAGAGAGGTAATAATGTTTTCGTTTAAGATTTAAGTAAATATATATATTTGTATGTCCACCTAAAAAGTGGTCGAAGGTGTTGAGCAAGCTTCATAATTTTTTTGTAGGGAGTTTAGTGGGTTGCCCTAGATGTGACCCATGTAAAAAAACTGGGCCTAGCTGGCCATTAAAAATGACGGCGTTGAATTTTCTCCGCCGCGGCAGATCGTCTGGACAACGGGGCGTTCTATTTTTTCCAATGTTATTATTGAAGAGCTAATCCATGCTCTAGCCTCGTTCATCGAAAATGACTTCGTTGAATTGGCCCCCCCACCGCGGGTGATGGTCTTACGCCACCGAGGCGCTCTAGTCGTATTCGGACTCGTTATGCACATACATAAGATGTGATAGGTTTGTTACTGTAGGCAAAGGTGATCACTATACAAAATTTAAGCAACTTCAATCTACGGTAAACGTAACCAGTGTTTAAGTAACTATCGTCTAGGTGAATACTACAGGTATTTAACTTTCATACTTTTGTTAGCAAGAAATGTTACATTCAACCCAGAAAAGACTACCAGAAACATATAATAACTGAAACATACTTTATGCAGAACCTTGGACAGTAAGGGGCCTAGTTACTGTGGTCTATGGCCAATGCTACCAGAAATCCAGATGCTACAGCCTGCGGTAAAACGTTAACTGTTCTCAAACTACGGTAGTCTACGATAAACGCTACCAGCATTCCAGTTACTGTAGTCTATTGTAAGCACTACCAGCACTCAAGTTGCTCTTATGGATTATGTATGTGAAGAATTTCAAAATGATTGAGCTAACAGTCCGGAACACCTCACAACACAGAAGTTTTAACTTAAGCTTCCTGATTTGTGCAAGTTCTCTTTCTCAGACAGCACACCTGGGAGCCGGTGGTGGAACGCTAACATGCAACGGAGTAGTGAAGCCGACAACGAGCTCAGAAATGATGTTCTAGAACAGAAGGACTTAGGAACTTCTATCGGTAGCCGACATGCGGTGCAACGAAATGAGATACTGGAACAGGAAGCATTGCAGGTTGCTATAAACGACGATATGCGCCCAGCTCCGCGTTCATCAGAGACAATGCACACTAGCGAAAGGCGATTTAAATTTAAATAATTGAAAGTATGAAACGAAGCTGAGTGATGGTGACAAGTACAACAGAAGATGGACACTAAGATTTCAGATTAAGTAACGAGTTCGGGTTTTGAACGGATAATATGCACAAAAATCGTGGTGATTTATGCTATGCAGACGTTTTTTTTTCCGAATACTGGCGGGGCAACAAGTGTTCCACCATTCGTGCGCATTACCGTGCGATGCGAACTTAATAACTACCTCCAAGTACATGTAGCACATTGAGCGGCGTAGCATCACAGCTCGAGGGTACCTAAGTTCACTTCACACGTCAATTAAGTATTCCAGGCTTGACATGTCTGGGACCTCAGAGATGAGCGTTAGCTTTACCACATCGAATCAGGCTGCAAGGCTAAGATATAACCTAATGGTGTAGAGAAGGATGAAAATTTCATATTAGGGAGTGAAATTTACTTCTGGAAGTCTCAAGGATAAAAGATTGAGACAACGCCTGAAACTCGACTCAATCAGTGCACCTGCCAAGAAAGTTGCAGGCAAATCAAGCCTCGAAGTAATAATTTCGCCGCCGAGAGAATGCGCCCTTAACAAGCAGCGACTTGCGACACACATGAACCAAGGAGACAATATGCAAGGTACGAGTATCTCTGTAGAGATGCCCGGCAGCGCAGGTAGGTATCAAACTCGCCATTCGCTATGTATGTTTGTGTACGGGCATCAGTGTAAGTGCGGACGGCGTTCAAGCTCGGGTGCTGTGCCTGCTCGGTGTATCGCAGCTTAGGTTAGGTAAGGTTACGTTAGGTAAGGTTAGGAACGTAACCTTACGCTAGGAACGTAACCTTACGTTAGGTAGGGTTACGTTAGGTAAGGTTAGGCTAGGTAAGGTTATTTTAGGTTAGGTACGGTAAGGTTAGGTAATGTTAAGTAAGTTAAGGTTAGGTTAGACTAGGTAAGGTTAAGTTAGGTTAGGTAGTGCTTATTGTAGTGCTTCTGGTGGTTGTTGCGCGGCAAGAAAGGTCACTTGAACGCACGCACTGTGATGAGCGTACACAGAATGCAGCAATGCAGGCAGGCAGCATCTGCCAGGCAGCGGGAGGCAATGACGACCACTGCACGTAACGCAAACATTGACGACAGCAGACCACTTACGGCTCAGGGAAAATGCCAAACTGCCATGCCACGCTAAAGCACAAGATGTATGGAGCAGTGACCCAACAATGAAAAAATGCTGCGTATGGAAGGAATCCACTACATAGCTGTGACCAGCACATGAAGCACAAGTTGCAAAAAGTGATTTCGAATAACATTACCGGAGTACCAGAATACAGCGTAATGGCAGAATTAAACAGGAGAAGAAATATCAGCCCTAATCAAGCACTGCACCAGTTGAAATGTTTTTTGAATGAACTGCTCAACACAACAACTTTGGAAGGCAATTTCACCATAAATTAACAAACGATGACGTTTCTTATTGAGACACGCGTAACAAACAATACGCCAGTGGATGACAAGACAGACGATTCGAGGTATACCGAAGTGAAAATAACGCTCGCAATGGAGAGAACAACTATTCTTTGATATGCAAATGGGATGCAATTCGCTCCTTAATACACCGTAACATACTGGGAAAGCATGAAAGAATTACTTGATTATATATATAGTCAGTACTAGCTAAAAGACGCCTTGATTGAATTCGGTTCCAGTTACTAGAGTATGCATAGCTATAAATCATGGAAATGCAGGTTTGCCAAGAAATTGCTACACAAGTAGGGCCATAGTAAGTTCTGGGAAAAAGTACGGTAGTCAGCAAGAAACTGAGCACCAGAGCAACTAGTATGATAGCAATAGATTGTAGGACAGAGTCACCACTCGCTAGCATCTCCAAAACTCTGCGCCACGAACAACCAAACTTGATGTTATTGCCTAAAGACATCATTACATGCACAAGGTAGGGTAGATATTAAACTGCATGCCACCACGACGGTAGTAACCAGCCCTTAACAAACAAAAGCACTCTCGAGAGCGCAAACCTCCGCCAAGCAAAGCAACGTAAACGAAAAATTCAAATTGGTTCTGAAACTGTGATTTTTCTTTTTAACAGTATCAAAATAGCCACGGTAATTTATGCTTTTTGACAGTAAAAACAGCTTCTTCAGTTTTCTTGAAGATTCATTCATAACTTCTAGAGTTATGTTGCTGACAAATATTCTGACAAACATTAGTCAAACACAAAAACAGATTAGTCGATCATCAACAAAATTTGATCATTTAGTCTTTGTAATATCCCAAACAACTCAAGTACATTTAATAAAAATCCGCCCGTAAGTTTATGAGTTATGGTAGCAAAAAACAAAATGAGATAAACGAACGGTTGAACGGATCTGTTACGCCTAAGATGCTTAATAATCCCTGTAAATTTCGTGAAAATCCATCCGTAACTGTTTGAGTTATCTTGGTGACAGATAAACGGACAAATCCGACAAAAGCATAACCTCCTTGGCGGAAGTAATGCGCAGCCTCAAGACGCATTTAAAAGAGGACTTCCACATAGTCAGTAAATTTACCTCGACTGGTTCCATCACGCAACACATTGCCAATTTTGAACGTATTCGTGCAAATATGACATTCCCAGTGACGCTTAATGAAACTGCCGATATGGGGCTTGACGCAGAAACTCAGTGATACGGAAACTCTAAAGCTCGCACCAGGAATGTAATAACGACTCAAAGTGTGGGACAGTGTATGAGCCATTTGGCGATATACAAGTAATGCTGCATGTTAGTTGGGGCACTGGTGCGGTCATAACGTCGACATGCCAACACGAAATGACCTTCTGCAGCGCAGGTCAGCTCTACAAAGATGCTGCATTATGGCAAGGCCCAAAAAAAATGAGTTTGCAGTTACAGTAATACCCGCATAATTCAAAATTAGCGCACTTTTTCGTGTTGTCTCTCTTTCGCCTACAGACATTATATTCGGATAGGGCTATCAATCATCAAGGATTCGAGATAGCGGGTATACAATATTGGAAAACAGAGAGAGCATAACTCATAATACTGTCCACCGCCTTTAGAAATTTACGGTTTCTTGGCACAACAAAGCTGTACTTTTGCGACCAATAACTTGAACTACCACTGTGTATGATTGTATCCCCCCCCCCCCCAAACATCCGAAATAAAGGGCAATGCGCCGCACAAAGTTAGCTTCGATACTAAAACAAATGATTGCAATTTAATACCAAGCACTGCATGACTCGATCGCTTGTTACCGACACGACAGGGCGTACAGGGTTGGCGTACAAGCAGATGTTGGCTTACAAGACGACTATGCAAGGCAATGTAATCACATTAGTGGAAATCTGATCCTACGCTAAATTGTGACTAGAAGAATGCATATGACAAAAGTAAAGGACATTAGCACGGCACAGCAGCGCAGCACATAACAACACTGCATCTGAGCCTCATCAAATTAGTCAAGAAGTGAGAGGCGAGCCGAAGCTACAAGCGGTAGGTAACAAGCGAACACCGCGATGCAACTTTCTTGTAGCGGTCGGCCAGAGGTCCATTTATCTGCGTGATTGAACCCGCCCGACCGCCCACGCCTCATTTCTCTTCGCCGCCGCCGCGCTCAGACCATTCGTGGATCACTACTGAAGCAGATCAGCGGACGTCCGCATCATGCTGCTAGTTGCTTTATAGCTGATCGCAGGCCAGCACCATTGACCACACAATACTTCGTGCAACATCTTCCAGAGAGTATTATTGTTATGTTCTTGAATAGTTTAAGCCTCCGTTTCCACTACTACGCGATCCAACAGAGGGAGACAAAAGCTACAAATAGGTAGCATGTCGACAGACACGTGGAACTCATGCACGAAGCTGTTCCCTCCCACACAGGATCAATGAGCATGAGAACACCAAATCTGGAAAGAAGAGGAAGAACAGAGAAAAGTAAGATCAGTATATGAATATGCTATCGGAAGGAAGCAAAGTGGGCACAAAAGACAGGGCGTCCCTAAGGCCTGGCTGTTAAATTCTGGTCGCCATATCTGCGTAAAGATATCGATGACATGGAAAGAGTCCAACGCAGAGCAACGAAATTGATACCTCATGCAGCTGCGAAACAAGCCGTATGAATGTCGCCTAAAAGAACTGGATCTGACCTCTCTCGAGCAAAGACGACTCAGGGGGCAACTAATATAAACATTCAAGTATTTGAGTGGCTTCAATAACGTAACTACAACGAGACTCTTTGAAAGAGAGTTCATTGATCGCTTGCGAAACGACGGTCAAAATTCAAGCATATACGTAGCTCGAAGAACAACCATGAGTCAGCAGTTCTTTCCGCATGTCATAGTCAGCATTTGGAATAAACTCCCTTCAAACGTTGTTGGTGCGGAGTCAGTCAACGCGTTTAAAAATCGTCTCGACGTACATTGGGAGAAACATCCTCCACAGCTAAGAAAACGTCCTCCACCAGGAGTAACAAACTCTTGAGCTCCGCAGTCAGCGGATATGAATTGTGCTTGCGTGCATCTATGATCAACTGGTGGCTGAGATCTTCCTTTTTTCTTTTTCTTCTTCTTTACTCTGCTATCTATATCAAGCTAACATAATGGCAAAGCTCATAGAGGGCTGGGGCATAAGTCCCGGTGTCTCTGTGGGAATGGGGCTGCTGGTCCATATACTGCCGCCTATCTAATCTAATGGCTAAAATAGCATACACTAGTACCTATAGGATCCCGCCTGAGGGTTGCAAAATGCAATGAAAGAATTGACTGCCTAACCAAAACAATCATTTTTCTTTTTTTTTTTTTTCATTTACAACGGGATACAGGTATTTAACTTGAAGTATGTACAGGGACCGCGTGGTAGCTCCGTCTCCAATACATAACTTATTTAGCATACAAAGTTACTTGTTCATCAAGGCACGCGTGATGTGCACGTTGGATGTAGCTATAGCGCAGAAGAAAAGTAAGCCATCTTCAAGTTAGCGATAACCTTAAACGACAATAAAACGTAGGTCATCAAAAAAATTTTCGAGAAAATATTAGTCTCCACAACGAGAGACATAATTCAAAATTAAACCAGAAGCCAACATGATACCATAAATTAGAAAGCCATGCGCAAATGCGAGGAACAAGATGGATATTTTTCAGTCGAAATTCCTTTACATCAATATTATATGCGGCAAAGCAACCAAAAACCTGCAGTGTTTCTGCAGTGAGAAACTGAGAATGCGCCCCTTTCTGACGCAAGTGCAGGCTTTACGTACGGTATCCATCTCCTCTTACCCAACTTGCTGCTCAAGCGTGACACAGCTTTGGAAGAACCCGTACAGACGACATGCATCAATATTACGGTGGAACTTCTCCACTAGAGTTGCCGCGGGATACACATGACACTGTACAGCTGCCGCGTAGTATCAGCTCTCGGCCTATTTGCAATAGGAGCGTTCCGACACGTGCAGTGAATGTGCAACAACGGCCCCCGACCGAGCAACTGCTCCAAACTACATTTCAACTTTTCTAAGGCATCAAAGGTGATACTCGAAGCATCTTAGCAAGCTTCGGGAACATTACAGCATACGAACGCCTGACAACGCAAAGCAGAAATTTGAATGAAGTTTATGGCCAGAGACCAAAGTTTGTAGTGGGTCATTTGCGCGGCGAAGCGTTGGATGCGCTCACCATACCAACGGCGCGTCCTCTGCAGCATCCACGTGGTAGTAACGCACGACAAGGAAGCAATTTTGCCTATTTCCTTAGTACAGTTACGACTTGTTTCCATCAAGTTAGCGCGTTAAGAGTAGAATTACAACATGAAACTGTGATCTGAAAAAATGCAATGCAGCATATTAGCGGAGCAGCAAGCTAGAGGGCTGAGCTCACCGCACTGAACATTACACGCAAGCGAGTTCTTGCAGTGCTTCGCATGCTTACTCAGCAGTTGACGCCTGCACAGCTGTCATGGGGATACTGACCTTTTCCAGACATGAGGATGGTCGGCAGGGGGCACGGGTTCTTGTAAAGAGCCTTCCGTCGATGGCGCCATAGCTCTCTTCACGATTCGAGGTCGACTGCAGCCATACACTCCTCTGGTATCAGCCTATTTCTGCAGCACGAACTGGTGCGTGAGTTTCCCAGTTGGCGGTGCGATCGAGCAGACTTTACCTTTACTGCATAAATGCCATTACAGTTATAACGCAACAATGAATTATTGCTAATGAAGAGTAAATGTCATACGAATAAAGAATATAAATATCTTCAATGGTCCTCCATCCATATCACTTTTCTATGACGTTACATAACGCAAAATACAAAGTAGCAAACCAAAGTAGTTAAATTTGAAAATGTAAACTCAAAACGAACACGGCCAGATGCAATGTGCGGCACAAATACGCTGAAAGGTTCTTGACAATTTTGCATTTCTTGCAAATTACACAAATGTTGTTGTCCAAACGAGAAGGAAGTCCATTAGCATTTCTGCGAGAAGCAACACTGCAACAGCCCCTTGTGAAATTATAGCAATAAAATAACAGTTATGCTCACTCGAAAGCTAAAGGGAAGACAGGCCCCGAGACTCTGAGTATGGCAACAAACGACGGTCATGCACAGAGAACTTAACACGAAGGACTGCCATTAGGCGCAGGGCGATGCTCAGTACGACCATGCATTTTAGAAAAGCTCTACAATAGCCAACATTGAGAGCGTGTGAGAGAGGGAGGCAATTTAGGCGGTGAGTTGGAGAGCCCGCATCTCAGTCAAGTCAATAAAACTTTATAGCACATCATGACCGCACCTAAGAGCTGTGTAGTTCGTACCGAGTGCAACTTTAATCACAACACTGCAGTAACTCCAGTGCTACATTAGTTTAATAAGGATCCATAGCCGCGCCACTTAGAAGTGAGAGAGAAAAACAGCGCATTTACGCTAATGAACACTCACAGTCGTGCCACTTTAACTAAACGTTCGAGTACAATGAAGCAATTAGCAGAGTAGAAGTTTCAGCCGCGTCGCTTTTATTTGGAAGTTGAAAATAAACCAGGACAGACCAGCACATGGCGCACACTGGAAAACAAAATTCCGCAAATTTTACGTGGAAAATGCTGGCAGTGATAATGCCAACCAAATCCCGTAAGATTTACGGATATCCCGTAATTCTTCCAGTAGTCGTAGTTCGGGGAGAGACTCGAACCCTCGTCATGAGGATCCGAGGTCAACATCTCTACCGACTGCGCTGTCATTTGCTTACTCATGGGAGCTGCATTAAAGGCAAATGTTGTTGCATGCTGATGTGTTCAAGCTCTACAATATAATTGATGTATTATCTTATTCGTAATTGATACAAAAAATTATAGATATATGTACAGTAGCAAAAACTTATAGATATATGTACAGTAGTCACGTATCTGGTGAGTGCTGTAGTCTGGTGAGAATGAATATATGTATGGTACACAATTTGTTCAGCTTATATAAAAAGCTGGGTTCTGAAACAAACTTTGTCAGGAAAACGAAATTGTTTGGTTAAATATTTATTACACCGCATTTCTGCTACCATGCTTCTTAATTTTTATTCAGTGTAGTAGTTTTGTCCCTTTTTTATCTTCACTGACTGTGACTGATGTACGACCTCAATCGTAAGGTCAGCATATAGCTACTATGATTATATTCAAAAGAAACAAATAGGAACCAATGAAATTGCAAACGAGGTCGCCCTTGGGATATAGAGTAAAATGGCAGTTTATAGCCACTGCCATCTGGTACAACGCGAAGTAAGCGTTGGTATAGTCAATAGCTAAGGAAAAAATAAGTGATTTTTATAGTAAAGCAAAATGCGGGGCTTTCCATGTAACATTTACGGTGTTTCCTCTGTTAAAGTTACATTTTTACAGTGCAACCGCATGAATCTCTGCTCATTCATGAAGAATTCATTAAGCACACCACGAAATAATATGTCTCACCGAGTGTACGAAAACAAGAGTGTTTCCTGTGCTTGCCTAATAACAGCACATTTCTCCGGACAACAGTTCGGTAAACAAGGTCGGCACCACGGAAACTTCGTACATTATTCAGGGTAAGACTCCGTTCAATTCAAGCGTTGCACACAACAGAACGTGAGCTACCGATAGAATGTCAAGGTAATTTCAGAAATTCCATCTTTTCGAGTTCTAACTTTGGCACGAAAAAAATAGCAAGAACTGTATCGAGATTTTGAGCAAGCATCAGAGTAAACGCATCCGATGCAAGGAAACTGCACAGAAGTTAAGGGAATAGCAAGGCGCTTGTAAGGAAACGAATCGGTCGGCAAGACGGGATAACTCGAATTACTATGCATTGACTTTGTGCTGAAACTTGGGGAGATGTTTCAATACAGATCCGCACGAGTAAATTAAAATGCAGATCGCGCGCATTTGAAGTGTATATAAGGCAGGCCCTTTTAACTCTACCTAGGGTTCGTACAAATCTGAGTTGCAAAGTTGGACGGTCTGACTCAGACTCTAGAGTCCAGACAGTTTCCGGAAGACTTCGATGTCTTGGAGCCCAAAAATATCCGCCTCTTGAGACCAGGCAGTTTCTGACTCCGATGCCTAGGAGCACAAAAATGACCGACTCTTGAATCCAGACAGTTTCCGTCTACGATGCCTTGGAGCCCAAAAAAGTCCGATGCTTCCCTATTCTGCCTCTCTAATCCTGAAACAAACAGTCTTCTTTCCGTCTGTAATATCTTTCAAGATAGAAAACCCACGTGAGCCATCACTTTAGGTTGAGACGGCTGAGCTCCTTATAACATGAAAATAAAGTAATGATAAGGGATCAGGCAGAATCAGCTGTATTTATCCAAAAAGGACGTAGTCAAGCAAATATACCAGACGCAGCGCCCAACACGCACTTTCTGGTAGGAAGCGAAGCGGCGACAGCAACAAGGTTGGCACGCAGCCAAGTGCCGATCGCGAGAGTGTACTCCGCAAAACCGCGCATCCGTCGCTCCTAAGACTTCTCTTCCGATAAAATTGGAAACAGATTTGACAGGTTAAAATAATTTAAGCTTCGAGATCGTGCATTCTGAGAAGTCGAAATGCTGATCCGCGTTCGGCAGAAAATGTATGCACCGAATGAGGCACGCTCATATACTATCATTACGTTATTAGTTTTGCACGCTTATAACAAACTAAAAAAACATACATTATTAAAATGGAATGTCGATGGACAGCATAGAAAATCAGTTGCCAATATGCACCTCATAATGCTCACTACTGCCACGTATTTCCCAGTGGTCGAGCGGTGAGAAGTGCTGCATGCTCGTTGCCGCCAGCTAGGGCGTTCTGTTCCCAAGCAGTGAAGTCTTATAGGGTCGTGAAATAGCATCAGCATTTGGGGGTCATTACATACTGATAAGATGGGGGAGAGAGGAGGGAAGAATCTGGCTCACCCAGAATTGAGGATGGCGGAGGTACAGTTGCCGATGAGCCTTCCGTCTACGACGACACAGTTTAGAGAATTTAAAGTCGACTGCAGCTGCACACTCTTTTGGGTTTTACAAGGGATGTGTATGCGACACGAACCAGTGCAGGTACGTTTCTTAGTAGGGGTGTGCGGCCAAGGCGACTCGACGTTTAAAAGCCAGCACCAGCATACTTGGGTGTGGTGCGCACGGCAGCAGTAGGTACATTACTGAGGCAGATACCGAGCGCAGCAGAAGTGTGACAACAATAACAGAGTCCAAGTTCGCACAAAATTGACGACAGCAGGGCGAGAAGAAGGTCAAAGTCCAGATGAGAAACGAGGGCGGGGGACTAATGAAATTGTAGAACTTGTGATGAGTTCCAGGGCAGGAGGAATGAGCCCGGGCAGCTGAAGGCATGTCAGTGAACACCGTAGTTAGTGGGACGTACTAAGATAATTTGTTACTATTACTAATATTATTAAGCTGAGGGGTTAAGCCTCTCGATCCGCCGATCACGCAGAGACAAGAAGCAAGTAGGACGTGCAGTACGGCAAGCAGAACGAGGAACTGTAATTCATGGGCAACAACAGGACCGAGAAGAGGGAAACGAGGCAGAGCAGCAAAATATAATTCTAGTGATGATTATCAGCATAATAAAATTTAGAAATTAGAAGTGGCAGCTTCTTGGCCATGGGAACATACGCATGGAATGCAGCACCGCCGCGCAGGTAACTAATCCTCCATAGAGGATTGTATTATTTATGCAATTTGAATTTCAAAATTTTGTTTCCAATTACTCGATAAGGACGTATCGAGGACACGGAAGTAAAAATTTGAAAATTTAAATAAGAAAAGTGCATAAAACAAGGGGGCCTCTGCCGAGGACTGGAGGCGAGAGCTCTTCATATCAGTCACAGGCTCTGGCAAACGTTCGAAGCGGCATCATCGCAAGAGAAATTTTGGGCGAAGGCTCGGCACAAGTTCGTCAATCACGTGGCTTTGACGTCCAATCTCCGCCCCAAATGGGACTAACAGGAAAACAGGAGCTCGCACCAAAGAGAAGCTCATTAGAGTACAAGTGGATTCATTCAATAAAAGTCAAACTAAATTTGGCGATATCCTAGCAGCAGAAGAGACAGCGATGAGGAGCAAGATTGCATGATCAGAAAGAGTAATTTTTTTATGACGGCGGAGATGAAAAAGAGCTTCAAGCAAATCACATTTATAAAGCTTCAAAGGCATAGGAAACAAAAGGAGCTGGCTTTAAAAAGTTATGCTTCGGCAGAAGAAAAGGACTCCTGAATTAGCAGTACTCCGTGAATCACAGACCGTAGAAAATATATTTTGTCTGATTCAGTGAACAGATCGAAGCCAGAAAACTCAATAGTAATGGCATTTTAGGGAATTTAGCGATAACTGAACAGCAGCCATATTGCAAGACGGACGCTTCAGATGCAATAAGTCACCGACATGGACGTCCATGTCGGTCGGACTGATTTAAGGCAGCTGTTCTCAGGGTACCTTTTCTCTCTCTAGCCATGCAAGGCCACCAACGTTCCGGGACTTTAGCCGGATAGCCACTTTTGACCTCTACTGATGACGTCGATCACTACATCAGGACCGACGCTGGGTAGATTAGATTAGATAGGCGGCTGTAGACGAACCAATAGGCCCATTCCCAAAGAGACACCGGGACTTACACCCCGGCCCTCTATGAGCCGCAAGTATGACGACTTGCGAGCTATAATCCAGGCTGTTCAGTATCCGACATTTATATTAGACATCAAATGTACCTGCTACGCGCGAGGGTCAACGAGAGTATAGAAGTCACCTAGGCAACCAAGCACTTGACACCCCGAGGGCTAAATACAAGCACAGCTCTTGAGTACAGAGAGGACTTAGGTTTCAGCGGCCTCGCATCAGTGAGAAGTCAGAACTGAAGCCTTTCCCACCAGTATCAGCTGGCGGATACAGTGGCAGCAGCTGTACAGCATATGAAGGCGGTTGTATATGAGAAGGCAGAAAAGACTTCTTTGCGACACCAGGCAGCACACTAAATAAACTGGCGAGGCGGAAAACTGGGGATCTCCGTAAAAGATGGAGACCCTATATAGGCTAACTGCAGATTTGACGAAAAGCAACATTACAAATACAATTTACTTGCCACAAAAAATAAGATTTGAGACCCATAAAAAATATAAAAGCAGAGCCAGTAAATAAAGCGCAGTCCGTAAGTCAAAAGAAGTCCTTGGACTCGGCCATTTGAGCCGCCGTTTGGTCAGGAAGCGATCACTTGCAAGATGAAATGCGCTGCTGACCTCAGCGTTCTCCTGAGACAGATTTTGTACAGTAATGGCGGTGCCACTGCAATAAATGGCATTAACCTAACACGTTAAACTTTTTATTGCGTCAACTGATCAGTTACGGATTCTGTTATTGCGTCAACTGATCAGTTACGGATTCTGTTATTGCGTCAGCTGTTCAGGTACAGAACTTGTCGCACGTTTATTAAATATGGGTGTCGCTTACGGGTTACATAAGACCTATCAGCTTGATGCATATAAGGTAACACAATACACTAAGGTGAAACTTATGTATCGAATACTGGCCGTCAATAAAACAGACGGAGCGCATCGGAGATAACGAGAAGTCGCAAGGATCAATCTGAATTAACTTGATCAAGCGGGAGGATACATTCCGTGATTGCCAAATTGAGTCGAGTACTGAAGAGCACCGCAGCTGATTGAAGTAGTTAGCTATAGCTATACAGTAGCAAATGGGACTGCGCTTCACAGACTTTAACGACGCTGACGCACCAATTTCCGAGATTATCATAGTTCGTATCGCGTAGTATTCATAATAAAAATAACGACAAACTGGGAGGTGGAGCTGTTATCCTACCATACCGCGTTCCTGCCATCAGAACTGGGCACAAAAAGCAATGAACTCCACAGATCTACTTTTCCCATAGAACCACAGTGACGATTAAAAAAAAGTAATGGTCTCTCTTCCTGTTCAAGAAGTACTGCGTGATCTAAGAGTAGGTAATTAGAACATGTGCGTGTAAATGTAGGAAGCCATACATGGAGCTGTTGTCAAACAGGATCACCGCGCCATGAGCGCTGAAAGTCTGTGAAGAAGATTATATTAGAACAAATAAAAATGTTGGTAGGAGGAACCACACGGCAAAACAAAAGGACGGTAAAAAATACCCCAAAACTTTAGGGTGATACATAACATCTCGTAAAATGAATAACATTCCAAATTTTTGCAATAAATTAAGAAGTAAAGGAGGGCGAGTCCCAAAGCCTGGAGTCACGTGATCAGTTTCGTGGCGTATACAAAACTGAATGTAGGATCATAAAGTTGGATGTAAGTAAGGTTAGTGCGACGGCTGCATCCAACATAAGCAAACCTGGTACACAAATACTCCAAAAATAGGACGGTAAACGACCAGCAAAAATTCATGCGAGGTCACCCAGGTCGCAAGGAACGTGTCGGGGGTACGGCACACATACGCCGAAAACAATACCACGTAGAACAACTAGCTGATAGATACGTTTGTAACAACCTCTTAAACTATTAGCACGTCTTTCTCTTTGATTAAGGAATATACGCAAATAACTTGTAAAAACTTGTAATATATTGCATTAAGGACTCACAAAGATCGCAGAACGGTTTGTGCTCCTGAGCACAGATTAACATTAGATAGAAGCAAGGAAATTCCAACAGCCCCATATGTCATCTCACCCGCATGCTCAGCCAGACAGCGATTCGACTCTGCTTTAAGCTTGACACTAATGCGACCGTTTCACGGCCACAACCATCCGCCGCCCGAAAGTACATGATCGCTAATTCATTACATATAGGGGACGAAGGCAAGACGCCTTGCTCGTAGTCCTGCTTGCAGTCCAGCTGTTGACTGTCTACAGATAATGTGCACGACACGAGTGGCAACGGTACGAGTGCATGTGCATGTTGGCTGCAGCACGAGAGAGGAACAGTGTTGTAACATGTTTGGCAGATGGCACTGCAAGTTATCTAATGCAATTGATGATCATTTATAACACTGAACTTTAATTCACTCCCCTGACAGTATTTTTGGCTGCCTCCCAAAAGCTGAATTACGGTTAAAGCTTCTGAGGCGGCCAAGAGTTCTTTTAATTTAGAGGCCGTACAGACACGCCCAGTCCGCTATTACCTGGAGCACAGCACAACCTCACAGCAGACGAGTCAGAGATCCGGATAGACAGATTACAAGTGGGCACACAAGGTCGAGACTTGATACTGTTCGTTATACAATTAGTTTTGGCTTCGATAGAGCAGGCTGTCAAGAACGGAGGTACATCTGCAGTTAGTACGGCCAGAGTAATGCAGAATTCACTAAGCACATCGTGGACACAAGCATGAGTACAGAGAAAACATCACGCTGACCAGTAGCATATCAGGGGTGTATGTATAGTTGTAGCTTTGTAGCAGAACTACTTACGAAAGGGAAAACTTAAACCTCTATTCTTCACACATATATATGATATATATATACACACACATAGTATTCAGTACCGCTCGCGCTGTGTACGTACTGCGCTTCACGTCGTCGCGCCACGCGATGGCTGTAATTTAGTTGAATCACTGCTTCATTTCATATTTCACGCTTAAGTTTATTCTCCAATGTTGTCTACTGTATACGAAAGAGATAAATGTTTACCTAGTATTTTATGAAATTTATACCTGCATATGTGCATACCTACTGCTGTGTAGTTAAACGATGCTTGAATTTGATTATCTGTTGTTTGATAGCTAAGCCGGTGTACCACCCGATTTTGTAAATACAGCCTGAGATAAACTAGCTTCTACTGAGTTTGTTTTGCTAAACCTCGAAGCCACGTTTTTCTGGAAGGACAGCTTACGCCTAAGGGGGTAACCCGTCAGGAAGACCGCTGTCGCAGTCTGGCACATGACCAGGATCACGAACTGGTTTGCCTTAGCGGACTAAAAACGGCGCGAGCTGCACTCCCAGGTATTCCTAGGATCCCCTCNAAATAAAGCGCAGTCCGTAAGTCAAAAGAAGTCCTTGGACTCGGCCATTTGAGCCGCCGTTTGGTCAGGAAGCGATCACTTGCAAGATGAAATGCGCTGCTGACCTCAGCGTTCTCCTGAGACAGATTTTGTACAGTAATGGCGGCCCCACTGCAATAAATGGTATTAACCTAACACGTTAAACTTTTTATTGCGTCAGCGGTTCAGTTACAGAACTTGTCGCACGTTTATTCAATATGGGTGTCGCTTACGGGTTACAAAAGACCTCTCAGCTTGATACATAGAAGGTAACACTTATATTACACTAACGTGAAACTTAAGTATCGAATATTGGCCGTCAATAACACAAACGGAGCGCATCGGAGATAACGAGAAGTCGCAAGGATCAAGCTGAATTGACTTGATCAAGTGGGAGCATAAATTCCGTGATTGCGAAATTGAGTCGAGTACAGAGGAGCATCGCAGCTGATTGAAGTAGGTAGCTATAGCTATACAGTAGCAAATGGGACTGCGCTTCACAGACTTTAACGACGCTGACGCACCAGTTTCCGAGATAGTCATAGTTCGTATCGTGTAGTATTCATAATAAAAACAACGGCAAACTGGGAGGTGGAGCTGTTATCCTACCATACCGCGTTCCTGCCATCAAAACTGGACACAAAAAGCAGTGAACTCCACAGATCTACTTTTCCCATAGAACACACAGTGACGATTAAAAAAAAGTAATGGCCTCTCTTCCTGTTCAAGAAGTACTGCGTGATCTAAGAGTAGGTAATTAGAACATGTGCGTGTAAATGTAGGAAGCCATACATGTAGCTGTTGTCAAATAGGATCACCGCGCCATGAGCGCTGAAAGTCTGTGAAGAAGATTATATTAGAACAAATAAAAATGTTGGTAGGAGGAGGCACACGGCAAAACAAAAGGACGGTAAAAATACCCCAAAACTTTAGGGTGAAACATAACATCTCGCAAAATGAATAACATTCCAAATTTTTGCCAATAAATTAACAAGTAAAGGAGGGAGAGTCCCAAAGCCTGGAGTCACGTGATCAGTTTCGTGGCGTATACAAAACTGAATGTAGGATCATAAAGTTGGATGTAAGTAATGTTAGTACGTCGGCTGCATCTAACATAAGCAAACCTGGTACACAAATACTCCAAAAATAGGACGGTAAACGACAAGCAAAAATTCATGCGAGGTCACCCAGGTCGTAAGGAACTTGTCGGGGGTACGGAACACATACGCCGAAAACAATACCACGTAGAACAACTAGCTGATAAATACGTTTGTAACAACCTCTTAAACTATTAGCACGTCTCTCTTTGATTAAGGAATATACGCAAATAACTTGTAATATATTGCATTACCGACTCACAAAGATCGCAGAACGGTTTGTGCTCCTGAGCACAGATTAACATTAGATAGAAGCAAGGGAATCCCAACAGCCCCATAAGTCATCTGACCCGCATGCTCAGCCAGACAGCGATTCGAGACGCGATTCGACTCTGCTTTAAGCTTGACACTAATGCAACCGTTTCACGGTCACAACCATCCGCCGTCCGAAAGTACATGATCGCTAATGCATTACACATAGGGGACGAAGGCAAGACGCCTTGCTCGTAGTCCTGCTTGCAGTCCAGCTGTTGACTGTCTACAGATAATGTGCACGACACGAGTGGCAACGGTACGAGTGTGCATGTTGGCTGCAGCACGAGAGGGAACAGTGTTGTAACATGTTTGGCAGATGGCACTGCAAGTTATCTAATGCAATTGATGATTATTTATAACGCTGAACTTTAATACACTCCCCTAACAGGAATTTTGGCTGCCTCCCAAAAGCTGAATAGCGGTTAAAGCTTCTGAGGCGGCCAAGAGTTGTTTTCGTTTAGAGGCCGTACTGACACGCCCAGTCCGCTATTACGGCTTGTACCGACAGAAAAATTATACCTGGAGCACAGCACAACCTCACATCAGACGAGTCAGAGATCCGGATAGACAGATTACAAGTGGACACACAAGGTCGACACTTGATACTGTTCGTTATACAATTAGTTTTGGCTTCGCTAGGGCAGGCTGTCAAGAACGGAGGTACATCTGCAGTTAGTACGGCCAGAGTAATGCAGAATTCACTAAGCACATCGTGCACACAAGCATGAGTACGGTACAAAGAAAACACCACGCTGACCAGTAGCATATCAGGGGTGTATGTGTAGTTGTAGCTTTGTAGCAGAACTACTTACGAAAGGGAAAACTTAAATCTCATATTCTTCACACATATATATAATATATATATATATATACCGTATATATACACACACACATACACCTATCTATACATTCATCATAAAGAGAAAAATTTCCAGCACTACACACCACTGTCAACTTTGTTCAGCAAAGAACTATACTCTCGTGAAACTATTGAAGTGATTCTACAGTAGGTATTAGGAACAGAAATTATGGGCGGCACATAAGCTATAGGAAGAATAATGGGACAAGCAGTACGTCGACAGGAATGCGGAACCCATGGGCGAGAGTGTCTTGGGTGAATGAGTATGGCTACGGCTGATGCGGTAAGAAGAGAAAAGGCAAACAAAAACCAGGGAAAAAAAGCAAACAAAAACTAGAACAAAAAAGGCAAACAAAAACTAGAACAAAAAAGGCAAACAAAAACTGTCAGCAGAAGTATGAAAATGAAAGCACTGTGGGCACAAATAATGACGTTCCCGAAGCCTAACTGGGGCTAAAGTAACCAATGACATCTCTCCAGGATACACGATTCCACGCAACATAAGATAGGCAAACCCAACTAAGCTAACCCGAACCTAATGTATGGCCTACAGCCAAGCTTACGCTTTACTAAAATAATTCGAGTTTAAAACACAAAAACTTAGTGTCAGGCTGCACGTGGTCTCCCCACTTCGAAATAGCAGTCACCCATAACAGCGTTCAGTACCGCTCGCGCTGTGTACTGCGCCTCACGTCGTCGCGCCGAGCGATGACTGTAATTTAGTTGAATCACTGCTTCATTTCATATTTCACGCTTAAGTTTATTCTCCAATGTTGTCTACTGTATACGAAAGAGATAAATGTTCGTGCGTGTAACTTTACATAGTATTATATGAAATTTAGATCTGTATATGTGCATACCTACTGCTGTGTAGTTAAATGATGCTTGAATTTGATTATCTGTTGTTTAATATCCAAGCCGGTGTACCACCCAATTCTGTAAATACAGCCCGAGATAAACTAGCTACTACTGACTTTGTTTTGCTAAACCTTGAAGCCACGTTTTTCTGGAAGGACAACTTACGCCTAAGGGGGTAACCCGTCAGGAAGACCGCTGTCGCAGTCTGGCACATGACCAGGATCACGAACTGGTTTGCCTTAGCGGACTAAAAACGGCGCGAGCTGCACTCCCAGGTATTCCTAGGATCCCCTTGCTAAAGCCTTAGCGGAACCACACGGCGTCGACAGTATCTTCGGTCTTTCCAGGGTCGGCCATAGTCTGGCGCGTAAGTAGGGATCCCTACGGTAGCCAAAGCAGCTAGTCGCTTCAGCTACAGGCGGCTTAGCACATGCCGGACGGCCCGCGATTGACACGGGACCGTCCGCAGAGGCATCATATTGCCCCGGCCAATCAAAGGAGGTCGATTTACGCAAGCCGGACGGCCTGCGAGAGCTATACGGGACTGCCCATCCTCAGAGAACTCTGGCACTTACCGGTTACATATCCTAAAGATAGCTATACAGTGATCAATAAACTATTAAGATTATGACGTTAGTTAGACTCCCCTATCTTGAAAAAAGTTGCAATAAAAAGAGAGGAAAAAAGAAGAGATATATGGTATGCCAACTTGCCAAGCCAAACAACGAATCCATGAATGGGAACAGCAAATCAGGAAAGAAAAGGAACAATAGCAAAATAAAGCATCAGCATGACGTAAGAGTACGAGGAACACAAAACCCAACTGTGCACAGATGAAAATGTTTTAATAATGTACGAGCGTCGTCCACGGGAGTATACAAGGACGAGGCTGGTAGCATAATACAGCAGCAGTTTAGGAGCTGAGGTATAAATCAGACGTAAGAGGTGGCAGGGTGACAGCTCAGTCCAATAAAGGGAGGCCCTGTGCTGCATGCAGTCCGCTGCTCCCTCTCTTTCTTGGTGGTGTGCCCTGCCATGCGTCACGGTGCACCACCGCATCTGTCCAGATGAAGAGACACCACAGCTCTTGCATGGGGAGGGAAGTAATGAAGACTGGAGGCTGACTGGGAGTTCTAGGAGAAAACTTAACTCAAAGTGGGGAGTATATTGAGAAGGTAAATCAAGGTGGGGGTTCAAGAGAAGCTTACCAAAGTCGGGGAGTTCCCCGATTGGTTTACCCAAGTCAGGGAGTGCCACGAGAAGCTTACCCAAGGCGGAGACTCACACAAGAAGCTTACCCAAGGCGGAGAATCTCATGAGAAGCTTACCCAAGGCAGAGAATCTCATGAGAAGCTTACCCAAGGCAGAGAATCTCATGAGAAGCTAACCCAAGGCGGAGAATCTCATGAGAAGCTTACCCAAGGCGGAGAATCTCATGAGAAGCTTACCCAAGGCGGAGAGGTTCATGAGAAGCTCAGTCAAAGTGCTAAATTTCAAGAGCAGCTTACTCAAGGCGGGGAGATTCACGAGAAGCTTACTTAAGGCGGGGAGTTTTATAAGAAATTTATGCAAGTCGCGGAATTTCAAGAGAATTCCAGAGTCAAGGCTAGGAGATGACGAGAAGCTTACTCAAGACGAAGAGTTTCATGCGAAGCTTACTCAAGGCGGAGAGTTTCATGCGAACAGAGGCGTTCCCCGGGCGCAGCATCTAGGGGCGCCAAACTGAGGCTAAATTATAACTTAATACTAACGAATTACTCAATAGTTACCTTTGTGATCAAAAGTAGAATCAGCAGGGCTGAGCATTGCGGCTTATAATGCGCCCATTTGGTCACTGCGCCCCGGGCGCTCCATAGCATTTCTGTGGGGCAAGTTTTTGAAGAGGTGTACCTAAGAGATACGCATTACCATTCGCACAGGGCTGCTACTCATTGGGCTATTTCCCAAGAACTTGGGAATTTCCTTCACCGTTTTCTGTTTAATACTGCATATGTAATAACAGTTTCCCCGTTTTAAATGTTTTAAAGCCGTGTCCAGCTATTTACCACTAGGTATTCTTATTGTGGACCCATTAATATTATCAAGGGGCATAAAAAAATTATTAAGGGACCTAAAGCAAATATATATCGGCGCTGGCACAGTAGCGGAATGGGGTTCGGAAAAAAAAATTAGGGATCCTGCAATAGGTAGAGAATGCTACCGTGCCCAAGGCCGCGTCTACACGATCCATCTTTTCGTCGAAGTTTGTGATTGCGGGACGATTTTGATCGACAAACACACGCGGCGAGCCTTAGAAGTTTGTGTTTTTTGTTGGCCAGAAGTGCTGGAAAACTTTGAGCACGATCAGGCGGAGTTTGTCAAACAAAAAGTTCGAAAAATTGTATTTCGCTCTGTGAATATATGTATCTGGCTTCATTATATTTAGTAATTAAAACGTCATTTTTTATCTAAATTAACCCGCATAGCGAATTTTGTTTATCTTTGATTCGAACTTCTCTACAGCGGGAAGCATTTGGCAACTAAATGTTGCCACTTAGTAATTAAATGTAGCATATTAGTCAAGTTACGTCTGTTCCTTCTTTTTTTCATTAATAAAAGCTACTATGGAGCATGAGTTACGTTTTAAGGGAAGAAACGGATGTACACAGTGTGAATTGCAACAGAAATTAAAGAAATTGTTAAATAAAAAGTGAGAAATTAATGTTCTACCGTCGGCATTTCCGCATGTAAGGGGATGCCAATGAGTGATTTTTTAGCTATACTTTTCGCCAGTCCTATAAATAAAGTTTTACCCGCCAGTCAGCTTCTACAACTAAAACAAATATCTGGCCGTAATGCTGAATTCGCGTACCGTGACATTGAGTGGTTCGTGGCTTCCGTTTTTGATGACGTTGGGACAAGGAAGGGAATTGTTTGTGTTTTTGCTTGTCGATTCTTGCGTTTGCGATTGATCAAGACGTGGCTTAAGTCTGACAGCAATCTGTACGATTAGACTCGAATCACTACAGCTTATATGTACACCAATGGTATTGGGAGCATTGAGCACTACGATCATACGATGGTAACGTTCTCATCTAGGTTCGCGGACCGTCGGCGGAGGGCTCGCGAGAAATCGGCACCACAGCCGCGTGAGGTTCGCAAGCCCAGAATTTGCAGTACGTAATTTCGCTATCAGTGAGGTGAGTTGCAGGTGCGTAGCGTTCGGGTGACAGGTTCAAGAGTTGCTACACCTGTCTTCAGTTCAGAGTAGAGAGTGACATCTTCGTCAATTGCTACCATTCTAGAGACAATGGTCAATAAATAAATAAATAATTTTTTTCCATGGCTGCCTTATACTACAGAAAGTCGTGAAGTTTGTCAATTTAATAATGAACCGAATAAGTTTAACTACACCCTTTTGCTATAGTCACTCAAAATGGAGTTGATTATAATTGTTATCATTCCCGCTGGAAGGTGCTGTACATACGTTTCTCGATTTTTTCTAGTTTTAATTGGGGTTTGCATTTCAGGATCTTCTCTGTTTCAGCACTCGCTCTATGAAGCTTTTTACTGTTCTGTAGTAGCGGGGGATGTCTTTCTAACAGACAGGGAAATGCCTCCAATGTTTGGCTAGCAGAGTATGCATTTTCGGCGTTTGCACGTAATTGCGGGTACACCGTATTGGCCCTAACCTAAAATGGGGATAGACCGGACGTCGCAAAACTGTTTCCGTCTCCAAGTAATAGCTCCCATCATCTGAAGTCGGCTGCAACCGTGCACGTTTATATCGAATAGTATCTGTCTGCAGCACAACCAGAACGGGCGGGCTTCCCAGTTGGGGCATGTCGCCAAGTTGACTTTATGTTTTACCAGGTTGGGTGCCTACTTATTACAGGAAAACTAATTCTTTGCTTAGTGAGACTGTAGCATCAGCGTTTCTGACCTAATGAGAAATGGAGATGGTCGAAGCCGTAGTAATTTGGGCCTTCGTCTTTTGCGCCATAGCGTTGTACATCTGGTCGGCAGCTGTACCAAACTCCCATGAGTGTAGCGGGCATTTATTTGCAGCAAGAACCAGTGCACGTAAGTTTCCTAGTTTGGGAGGAGATTGAGGTCAAGTTGATTCAGCATCACATTTGCAAGGCGATAGGCGAATTGTATAGGTGGCACCGAGACCATAATCTTGAACCAGAAAGAGATGAAGAGTCTTCAAAGGCTTTCATTTTATGCAATTTTAGTATATTTTTATACGTAAACTATATTGTACTTACTGTTTCGGGAACAGATCGACTTCGATAATATTAAAGTTCACTCTACATTTAGCATATGATGCGTTTTTTTCGAATACCTACACCTTAAATAAATCGCAATTATAGTTGAACTCGCCGCAATTTGAGTTAAGTAATTGATACCTACTTTAATTACGGATTACGATTAAGTGAGACATGTCGAAAACACTCCTCCCTGTGTTCTCTAAATTGGGAAGGGGCTCAAATTGGCTTTGTTCCCGGGCGCCAGGTACCCTAGGTACGCCCCTGCATGCAAAGCTTACTCAAGGCAACGAATTCCACGAGCTTACTCAATGTGGAGAGTTTCATGAGAACGGAACAAAGCGCAAGTGTTCCGCGAAAATGTAACTTAAAGCAAGAAGTTTCACACAAAGGAATATCAGTATAACGGAAATGTAAAACTTAAACACTCAGAATGGACACTAATTAATTAAAAAACAACACTAGGACACGAAACGATTTAAAATACATTCAGCACTGAGGATGGGCGGAAGTTCAATAAAGTGCAATGTTGATTAGACAAACAGTAATTCAAAGCTAAGCAAATTGCTTCAAGAATGAAATAAAATACAGCTTGCTGTACCAAAACGGCAAGATTTTACAAGCGTTGCGTTACCTAACCTTACCTAACCTAACCTGCGAAACAGCGAGCACGCACAGCAGACGAACTTGAACGCCGCCTGCAGGTACACCGACGCGCGTACACAAACGTACCGTACATAGCCAATGGCGAGTTTGTAGCCAGGGCCACCGGCACGCGCAGCCTGCGAGCGCCTGCTTTGGCAGGCTCTACGGAGTTTGGGACCGTCTACTGGTCCAGTCATCACAAGATGAGTGCCTCTAACTCTTTCTGACATCTTTCTTTTTCCTTACAATTCCCAGTTCACGTCTTGTTGTTCACTCGTATTAATCACTGAGGTTGTATCAGTTCATTAGTTGTAGCCTGGGTAATATATCTAGGTGCTGGTCTTCACAGTTGTGCCAATTCAGTAGCACTTAATTGTATTGGAATTCTAGCTTTGATAGGCCCCGAGTCTGATTGCATGCTAGTCAATTATTCCATGGTTCAGAAGGCCTACCAGTTTGCTAACGACCGTCTTATCAGTGCCATCGAGGTTTTAAAAGCTTATTGTAGCAGATATTAATATAGCAATCGTGTCACACTTGTTAGTAGATTGTCGTTGTTCGTTATTATTTGAGGTGTCTACAGTTCATGTCGCTAGCTTAATTTCGGAGTTCCAACACTTAATTGCACCACCAATCGAGTTATTGAGATAATCCATTTAAATCATGTCTTCATAATATAAGTATTAATTGGCGCTCCAACCTGCGTTGGTCGTTCCTGGTAAAGTTAAAGCCTTACCTATTATTAAATGTACCTATAGGCCTAGCTATATATACATATATATAAACAACAAATGTACAACGCTGTTTAGTGAAATAAGCTCCGCTTAATATCGTGAAAGATAAAAATTTATATATCCTTTAGAAAATTCTCTCCTAAAACATCACTTTCACCAATTATTAGAAACATAATTCAATTTGAACAGATGCTGACCTCTAAAGTTACTCCTCATGAGTGCCGGATAAAAGACAAACTACAATACATGAAGTACATGGCCCAAGAGCAGTGTTTATGCGAGAGACGAAATAATATCTTGAATTTATGCCAATCATGAAGAAATTTATTGAGCGTGCTGCGATTAGATTTGAAGATCTAATATTACGGAACACTTCCACAACAACAATCTTGCAATGATGTAAAAATTCATACACTATCCCCACACATGATGATCACATACTATAGAACAGAAAGTTATCGCACACATTCCAACACACATGGAAACAGAAAGTTACGGCACCCATGATCACTACGGTGGGAACATAAACTTATAGCACATATGATCTACATCCAGGGGAACAGGAAGTTGGTAACTAGAGCACTCTGAGAGCGCATACCTCCGCCAAGCGAGGCAACGGTAGCAAAAAATTCAAATTGGCTCTGAAACCATAATTTTCTTTGTATATACTTCAAAATCTATTCATTTGTGCCTTTTGATAGTAATAACAGCTTGTGCAATTTTCTTGAAGATCCGTTCATAACTTTTTGAGTTATACTACTAACAAACGTTAAGACAAACATGAGTCAAACATACGAATGAACAAACCGATCTGCACCAAAATTTAATCATTTATGTCTTTTAACATTACTAACAACCCCTATAAATTTCATAAAGATCCGTTCATTATTACCTCCGCCAAGGAGGTTATGTCTTCGTCGTGTTTGTCTGTCTGTCACCAAGATAACTCAAAAAGTTACGAACCGATTTGGACGAAACTTACAGGGATTGTTAGGTACCTATATGTTAGGAGGAACAGATGATTAAGTTTTGGTGAAGATATGTCCAACCGTTTGTTTGTTTGTCTACCTGATTTTTCTCAATGCCATAACTCAAAAAGTTATGGATGGATTTTAATGAAATTAACAAGCGTTGTTAGGTATATAGCAAAGAGTAAATGACCAAATTTTGGTAATAATCCGTTAGTTCGTTTGTCACTGTTTTTAATATTATGCTTGTTAGCACAATAACCCAAAAAATAATGAATGAATCTTTATGAAATTTATATGGGTTGTTAGTAATGTTGAAAGACATAAATGATCAAATTTTGGTGCAGATCGGCTTGTTCGTTTGTAAGTTTGACTCATGTTTGTCATAACGTTTGTTAGCAGTATAACTCAAAAAGTTATGAACGGATCTTCAAGAAAATTGCACAAGCTGTTATTACTATCAAACGGCACAAATGATGAGATTTTGAATTTAGAGCTTATACAAAGAAAATTACGGTTTCAAAGCCATTTTGAATTTTTTGCTACCGTTGCCTCGCTTGGCGGAGGTATGTGCTCTCAGAGTGCTCCAGTTTTTTTAATTATTGTGCTAACAAGCATAAAATTAAAAACAGTGACAAACGAACGAACAAACGGATCATTACCAAAATTTGGTCATCTACTCTTTGTTATATACCTAACAACTCAAGTTAATTTCATAAAAATGCATCCATACCTTTTTGAGTTATGGCATGGAGAAAAGTGAGACAGACAAACAAACAAACAAACGGATGGACATGTCTTCACCAAAAGTTAATCATCTATTCCTCCTAACATACCTAACAATTCCTGTAAATTTTGTCTAAATCGGTTCATAACTTGAGTTATTTTGGTGACACAAACAAACAAAGAGACAGACAAGCACGACGATGACATAACCTCCTTGGCGGAGGTAATAACACGCATTATTTATACGACGCTTGGGAAAAGAAACTCAGGGAACTAATAGAACAAAGGCGGTGCATTGTAGGAGCAGAAGGAAAGAATGAAGGAACACGAGCACGGAATACCTTGGTGTAACTACATCGAAAATAAATCACACTCTGCACGGTGCTAACAACGTGCATGGGGCAATATCTGGGAGCCAATAGCAAGCCCCGAACACAAAACGCAATGCGGCTTCAATAAGTCCGTTGAGTGTCATATCGTTAGCAAGAGGCAAGTGCACTGCAGTGCTATGCCGTTAATTTGAAGCAAGGGCCGTTAGCTGGGAAAAACGGCGAGCGAGGAGCCAGGCCAGAGCTATAGCTTCGCATTAGCGAGCCAGCATGGGAAGGAGATTTGCTCTTAAGATGTAATATGGAGGGGCAGTTAGTGACAATATATTGAGATGTTCACTACAGTAATTCTCTATTTGCTGCAGGAAACTGCAAGGGGCACTGTCCTCTGCACGTGAAGGGACCAACTAACAATATTAAGGCAATGTTGCCGAAGTTTCATCTCTTTCACTTCAGGATCACCTACTGCGTACGAACGAACTATGAAGCTTTCACCGTGAATGTCTGTGAAAAGTAAACTCGTCTGACTGGTTGATAGCCAATATTTTTCTGCTTTGATGACGCGATATGCCAAAATATCTCTCCTTGCTACGGGAAGACGGAACGATAGTCCAACAAAAAAGGATTTGCTGCATATGTGCACTGAAACTCCAGATGATATGCATGTAGGGGGTGCGAGAAGAATATTATGGTGATGCTAGTTTAATCTTTCCTACCACCGGACCAATGCATACATCCATCCTACCACCGACTTAATATTTCCTTCAATCAAACCAATACTAAACAGTAATGAATACAATATTAACCGATGATACAACACTACCCAAAGAAATAAGACAAGCATATGACACAATTCCAAATCTCCTTTGTATATTTATCCAAAGAGAAGCGCAATATATAGAGATAACACTTCACGTAAAAACGCAGATGCGTGGATCAGAACTTGTAGAACAATTTAAAACCAATTACATTTCAAAAACGAATGAACCGACAAGACTAAGTTACATTTATTATTTCATTCTACTTGTCGCATCAAAAAGGCATACCAAAAACTTATGATAACCTTTACTGCATCAGCAAATAAAAGCAATATTCTTCAATAGCTAGAGCTTCGATTTTGAAGAGGAGCAACCAATCAAATTGCTGTCGGAAACAATTTTTCATCCAACAAACAATGAGTGCAGGCCACAAAATAGAGATAAAATTTCATCGCCACGAGTTAACGGGCAATTTTTCTAGGAATAAAGCGAACTTGCTGTATAGAGAGAGGTGTCTGCACCAACACGTCATCTTCTGTAACTGCGACTGACAGCAACGTGTGATGGACATGTTCGCAATTCTCGAGAGATGCTCTCAATATCTTTTCGTTAAATTGATTCCGTCAAGTCGAATTCGGGAGCAATTTTTCTTTCTCCCAATAAAATCGAAGCGTATGGAAGGCGTTTCAATAAGATACTGTAATGATTGGAACCCAAGGAAACGCAGCAAACAACATAGTGGTCTTATGCTAGTGCCACACGCTTGCAAACAGAATAAGTTTGCAAGGTTTGACCACCGAATAGACGTCTAAAAACCTGTACACCTGTGCAATATTTCAGGATGGACCATGGTGTTTTGCGCGCAATTTGCTAGCCAAATGCGCAAAATTTATCGTAAATTTCAACTTAATCTTAGTTGTGAGCGAGTAGTTTAAGTTTACGTTGCCATAATATCGACAATATCACAAATGACTAAAGAAAGGACAATTAGTATGTCGGAAGACACGTGGAACCCATGCACGAGGGTGTTCCCACACAGGCTAAACGCGCATGGGAACAGCAAGTCGGGAAAGAAGAGAGAGAACAGAATAAAAAATGAGTAATATATAGGAGCATGAAATAGATGGAAGCAAAGTGGGCACGAAAGACAGACGTCCCGAAGGCCGAGCTAAAGCAACCTACACAAGCCGCTTCCCATTGCCCGAGATGGGCGAACCTAACCCTATGGCCCATCCCAAGCCCACAGAGGAGTTAATATACATTTTAGTTGTGAAGGCAATGGGTAGCAACAATAAAGTTTATATATTGTTGGATTTATTTTCGTTACGCTGTTCAGCTTACAGCTGACAACGTCGTCTATTTGAACTGAGCTCGAAGTCTGTTGCCCATGGGGCCGTTCTCACGTGTGAACAGGGAGGCGAGATTTTGCGCAGAATATTTCGCGCATTTGCGTGAGTTTCCTCAGCTTTTGGTTAGCGTGTGTACCAGCCTATAGTCGTCCAACCACATCAATCGTCAGCACCGGAACGTTTAAAAATTATTTCAAACATAGAATGGCTTCCATCTCATGATCAATCTTCAGGGCTGATGCTTTTAGTATTTCCTTCCAACCACGGCAACTAGTGCTTCAGTAGACTAGTACATTCAAATAATGAATATTTGTATCCAGATGTTTGCTGACAAAGTTTCAGTAAAATGACGTTAGTTAAAAATAGAAGAGGAAAGGCACCAAATTAGTTTAGTTACACAGGGCAACAATTTTTTTGTAGCACAAATTTTTATTTTATTTTTTCTTGCTATCTCAGATTTGAGAGCTACTCCTAAGTCGCTATTGGACGCTGATTTTATATCTGTAACTAGAATTTTGCTAGCACGTCAAGTTTTTTTCTTTAGATATTCGTACTTAACATTTTCGTAGGAATAGCATTAGAGGACTTGTCGGGATACGCTCCCAGTGGGTGTTCGGTAGGAATATCACTGATGAAGGACAAGAAACAAGATGTGATTGCTTGAAAATGGGACGTGATAAGAGAGAAACGGCCTTCAGATTTGGAATCAGTTGAAAGAATTTCAGCATAAATTGCTTTTTCCCGGTGTTATAATAAGCTTTCTCAGCTCTTCCTAGCAACGAACTGGCGTTTCAAGTAAGGAAGATGGCGGTATATGAAGGACGGCAGTGAAGACAATGAAACCATACACGAGGTGACAGCACGTTCTAGAAGAAGAGCAGTTCAACGACTTAATTAGGGTAGGTAAAGCAAAGAAAGGGAGCCCAAAGGCCTGCTCCAAGTATGACGCGCACAAAAGTCAAAGTAAAGATCAACTTCAAAACTTCAGCCAAGCTTTTCAAGAAGCCACGACGAGGACGTCATTGCCTATGGAACAGATCAAATTTGCATTTCCTTCAGAATCAAAAATTCGATGACAAGATGGCGGAAACCGAGTTAGCATTCATAAGGTCATAAAAGCGAAATTATTCACACAGAATTTTCATGACAAAAGGAAGGTCGAACTCGGTGCAGCGCATTTGTTCAAAGGGAGACCGATGAGGGTACGAAAGCGTGCACTCGGAGGACCGATGACATGAATTTTAAACGGGTACAAGACCCGAACAGGAATAGATATTCAGAGAGGTTGAATTCGGTGCTGAAAGAGCTATAAAATCATGCAAAACTAGGCATCAAACGGACTCGCGAACATTATTCCTCACGCGGGGCGTGCTTGCATCTCGAGAAGGAGCTGCATAATAAAATACGTGAAGACATATCAAGTCGACGCACAACTGACATTCCAAGAGCTAAGATTGGCTCTCAAGAACATTAATGAAATAAGCGACACGAATAGGACGCACATGCTTTCACATGACTCAGACTAGCTGCTTCTGTAAGGGACAATAGATACTTTTTTCATCGTTGCAAAAGACCTCAGGAAAAAATAGGCATAAGAACCACGCAACATGACAGCATCTGATGCGACCTGAGCAGCTTGGTGGCTGGGGAGATGATTATTATATTGAATAGTCTAAGCCTCCGACTCTACATGATTACATCAAAGCAATCTAACGGAAAAAGACACAAGGGATCAGAAGCATGTCTATAGGAACGTGGAACCCGCGCAAAATGATGTTCCCACACAGATCAACGCGCACGGGAGGAACAGGAGTCACAAGAGAAGAGGAACAAAAGAATAAAGCATTTTCAGGATTAGCACAAAAGCGGACGAACGCAAAGTGAACACGTAAAGAGAAAAAGAGACGTGCCGAATACCCAGTTAAGGGGCGGCTGTTGGGAGTGTGAGCAGAGCAGTGAGGGCAACAAAGACGGGAACACCAGGCATAACTTTTTGCGTGAGCCGAGAGCTCCATTACAAACTGAACACAACTTTTTCGTCACCTTCCCAGCTAAAGCGACAAAAAGAAAATCAAAGCAAGGATAAAGTAATGTGATTACAGAAAGATTATGCTGTACACGTCGCCACGCCAACATCGACAGGCAACCATCGCCTGATGTTATACACGTATTTAAAGCCTCTCCAAAGACTGTGGAGTCAGAATGTAGATCGTCCGACTACAACTCCTGACTCTTGGGGCAAACAGGACCCCAACTTCACGTCCTCCCCCCCATCCCACCAAAAAGACCCCAATTCCTTCGTAAAATTCTTGTGTCAACAAACCTAAGATACTCGCACTTCCAGGACAACTAGGGGTCGGGCTCCGACTCCACGTTGCCACGCTGCTCCGACTGCTGAGCAGCTTTAGCCACTGGCGGCGGTTTAGCAAGGCAGGACCAGCACAAGAAGTAGCTACGGCATGTGAGGAAAACACAGAGAGGCTCAGCAGTCAGCAAAAGGATAACATCGTATAAAACAGCAAGTTGTGAAAGAAAAAGGCAACAGAGAAATCGGTAGCTAGCGTAGGAAAAAGAAAAAAACACAGAACGAAACATGTCATAAAGATATTGTGGCTGATAAACCGATTATAACAGGATAAAATCGAATGGGTTATAATTGAGGAAATTCTAATTTTTGGAAGACATTTGGTTTCTCATAGGAGAACGTTACCCTCCAAACTCTAATCAATAATTTCTTCCAAGACATTCGTTACACTCCAAACTAATGAAAAATTTCTTCCAAGACATTCGTTACACTCCAAACTCTAATCAAAAATTTCTTCCCAGACATTCGTTACACTCCAAACTCTAATCAATAATTTCTTCCAAGACATTCGTTACACTCCAAACTCTAATCAAAAATTTCTTCCAAGACATTCGTTACACTCCAAACTCTAATCAATAATTTCTTCCCAGACATTCGTTACACTCCAAACTCTAATCAATAATTTCCTCCAAGACATTCTTCAAGGTCACGCTCCGCTTAAATTGGACTAGCTAGTGGAATCCCTATTCCTATAGGCTACAAGTAGGGTTAACCGAGTCAGAACCCGACACTTTAGGAGACCAGGAAAGGAGTCGGAGACTCGCTTGTCTTATGAGTCGGACAAATGGTAGCAGTAACTCCAGTAAGAAATGGAGTCGAAGGCCGTAAGAAGCGTACATTTGTGGGTTCCACGGAATCTGAATCGGACACCATAGGTGGGTCCAAGAGGCGGAGACAGACTTGGACCATCCGACTCCGCGCCCGCACACAGGTCGAATAATTGAGACCAGTATCGGCCGCGACGTACCTAGGGATCTGAGCAGTTGAAGGTTGGGAGCGTAGCAATGAGTAGCACAGCTTTACCTAATGTGTTTGTCCCTAGTTAAGACTAATTTTGTCGCAACCATTTATATGGTTACTTCAATACCGTTGTAATATAAGCAAAATTGCAACAGATGCAGCACAACCCAAAGTAAAAAGTCCATCAAACAGCTAAGTCTCCCGAAAATACCTACTTTATGTGAGTAATCACATTAAAAACAAGGTTTTCCTACTGCCACACCTTATATCTACTTCTGATTGGGTCCGTTAACTCAAATTCCAATGCCAAAATTAAACCTCAACGCTACAACTGGTAGCATTACGTGAACGCTGTATTAATTACAAGTAGTTAAATCAATGCCATAATTACGCTCCAAACCCATGCAGCACAGCTGGCAGCATAAGGTACTTATAATACGTAAATATTCCCCCGCCTTCACCGTATATCATTCTCGCAACTCAACGCCTGCACCGTATCTTTTTTCATGGCTTAAGACACAAGGATTAGCCATAAAGCAACAAAGAAGGCCGGCCGTATCTTTAAGGCAGGCCCGGAAGCTGAGCAAAAGATATAAGCGGCAGAGGGCCAAGAGCAAGCGGCTGTCCCCCATCTCTTTTGGACCACACACAAGCGTCGAGCTTTTGTATGCAAAGCTCGCTAATTAACACGCGAGCAAAGATGGCATGGAGGAGGACTGACGCTGCAGCAGCAGCAGCTGTTGGTTACATCGCTGCTGCTGCTGCTGCTCATCACTTAACGTAATACCATTAATAATCATAGGAGGAAAATGAATATTCGTAATAACAATTATTAAGTAAATAAAAACATAAAAATATATAGTGGCAGTTACGTTGTAGAAGTTATTTTGCTGCAATTACAGTTCAAAATAACTTACGCAGCTCCAGTAGTTAAAATATCATCTGCATTAGTCCTGTTAACTCTATTGCCTAGCATAAATTTATTTTGTCGTTTCCAACAATTAAGGCGAGAAACTAAATTTAGGTCATCATTCCGCAGTCGTGAATATTGTGCTGCTGCTTCCGAGATAGCCACTACTCTTACTAAGGGCAATACATACAATTGATCCGAATATACTTATTATAATAGCGGCATTGCGATATTACTTTTATGATCCACATACCGTAATAAGTAAAAAAAGGCGATGCAGTACTATAATATATATTATGTTCGTATAACGAGTCCGTCTTGCCACAAGGCAACAAAAGCTTAAAAATGGCACAACAAAGGCCAGAACAGCTGCCCAATTGGTAGCACAAGTGGAATTAAGCGCAAATGCTCGCCGAATATATGCCACTATTCCCCTCCCCTCCCCTAAAGAAAGAGAAACCTCGCAGCAGCGCAGTGTTAATAATTATTACAGTCGGGTTCGTGCAGCCATAAAAACCGATGAAGGCCCACTGGTACAATGCTATCGCTTTCAGATCTTATTACCAATGATAAGGCGAAATATTGCAGGCTTCCCAATATTACTTTCATTATCCACATGTACGGTGAATCAATGGGCAGCAATATACGCTTACCAAGCTATAAATAATTTACTAGGTACCGTACAGAAGACAAAGACTTTTCAGCTGGGGCCAACACACCATGTCAGAGTAACACGATTTGCATGAATCAATTGCACAATGTGACCGTTTCTTACCCTAGTTGTACTGGCATCGCCTCAAAGTATCACGGGTTTTCACGTGCTTTTTTTTTAGAAAACGCAATGGTTTCATGCCCAATTCCAACTGCACCGTTTTATAATTTCATTACAAGTTGCACTTGTGCCACAGTGCGTACAGGCACATCACCAGCTGCATTCTCTTCAGCCATCCTCCTCCCGATATGAAGAGTAGGTAGTATATTCGTGGACACAATACGACATAATCTGCATTTTCCGCGAGCTAGGCATTGTGCAGAACAAGGCAGCGTGTACGCCAGACAACAGCATTTGTCGTAGGCACTGTGGGGCCGTAATTATTGCCCTTAATAAAGGCTTCCCATTTTGGATGCGGAGAGAGCACAGGCCTGTTCAGCGAAGCATGATTACGGCGGCCAGACAAGAGCATTATTTCAATACGTGCAGGGGCTGCGCGGGGCTTCTGGAATATCATTATCTGTAGTGGTGATGCGAGCCGCTGCTACAAAATCATCACATGCGACACAGAGGCGATTTGAAGCGCTAGGCGAAATGATGAGAACGCACTGGCACTGAAGGATCAGATGGCGCCTACACGGCGATGTGAGCTACTGGTACAAAATAACGATAGCAATGTTATTTTCAAGTTGTGTACACTAATGGAATATTTAAATACTAAAATTGTGCGTGAAGAATACAAATTTGGAAAGGAGTACTGAAATGCGAACAGTGTTGCAACTCGCTATTTTCAGTATCACAAGTACATGAATCTTGCACAGACCAATTTTAGTTTGCGTTGTCAGAAGATTCTCCGTGCATGTGTTGAGTCCAGACAAGAATACCGCAGCAAAATTATATGCATAAAATTACTATCATGTAAGAACGGTATCAGTCATAAGTAGCCGATGACAATTTAAATGAGACCGTTTCAGTCCCCACGACAAGAATAGGCTCCTCAAGAGCGAAAAAGGGACACGTGGTCCATCAGCTAACATGCAGAAACCAAC
The DNA here is from genome assembly GCA_001587735.2 of Parhyale hawaiensis. NCBI lineage: Eukaryota > Metazoa > Arthropoda > Malacostraca > Amphipoda > Hyalidae > Parhyale > Parhyale hawaiensis. The sequence goes on from LQNS02278083.1 coordinate 16,313,425, forward strand.
CCAACCGTAAATGGAAGCACCGAATCGAGAAAGAATAGAGAGAAGAGCGAGATGAGTTCGAATCAGTAAAAAACTAAAGTGGGCACAGCAATGAATAATCCAAAAGCCTAACTGAAGTCATATTAGCACGGAAATCGTCCAGAAAGTGCAACTCGGGATGATCAAGAGCAAACAAATCTAACTCACCCATCCATTCAGCCAATTCGAAATGCCATCACAACAGTGGGTGCAATAAGAACAATAATAGCACTACAACAAAAGAACAGAGACTGGCAGGTGCAGGCGAAACAGAGGATGAGGGAGGACACAATCAGTGGAGAAGGTCCCGCGGTGCGGTAGCGCCAGATGCAATTTGTCGCTACGGAGCAACCGCTGCCTGCTAAAATGAACTAATGGTGTTTTGGTGGCGCCCCATGCACCGCTTCACCGTACGCTGTAGTTACTCAACAGATTTCTCATGAGGAGCGATTTCTACATGTAGAGAGCAAATACATGTTGGCAAGTTGTGCTGTGCTACAAGCAGGCTTACATGCTTGCCGTTTTTTTTCTTAGATGTACGTACCAATCTCTACAATTGGCCATGTATGTAGGAAAAAAAAGTACATTTTGTAGACATATGCTGAAAGCAGCCGGACACGCCGTACCCTATAAATTTCTTACGATCTGGCGACGGCATATACTAATTGGAAAATACTGGTAGTAGAAAATGAAAACTTGCGGGTACACGATATGTACTGTATGTACTGATTTGCGTGTACCGGTACCTTCGGCATGTTGCATGTCTTACTGATGCGTATTAATATTCGTTATTACACATGAAGCAGATGCAAGTTTGCAAAGAAATGAACTGTCACAAAATATCATAGCAACCTAAGAATAAATTCTTGCAAATTAAATGGAGGATACGTCAATGAATGGAGAGACATCCTCCGCAACTAAGAACTCCTCCTCCGGGAGTTGCAAACACTTAACGACCAAAGCTTCCGAAGCAACCTTAATCCGTCTCATTCTCTCTCCCGCTCCAACTACACAGTTTGATATCTCTAAGCTCCGCATGTCAGCGGCTCTTGAACGTGCTGCGTGCATTCAAGATCGTTTCTTGGGCAGGGACTCTTCACCCCTCCCCTTTTTTTCTCTCTCTCTCTTTTCTCCTGTCCTCTATATCCTACTAACATAATGGCAATAGCTCATAGAGTGCCGGGGCGTATGTTCCGGGGTGTCTCTTTGGGAATGGGCCTATAGGTTCGTCTACTGCCGCCTATGTAATCTAATCTAATGTTAATATAACGGTAAGTGCCAGTTGGGACGGACACGACACAAAACCCGTAAACCTGTCGAGCGTATGCTACGACGTATGTCGTTGCCGTGGGTTCAACAGGGGTGTTTTGATGATTTATTCTTCAACAATTTTAGAACCACAAAATTTGGCAAGAATACTTACAAAAAGTTTTACATTCAAAAAAATCATAGGTTCGACAATGCATCAACGCTTCTTAAAACTCTCCATACGCTCCTCGTGTTTTCACCGTCTCATTCAATTCTATTCACTCCCGTTAAGTTTTCACGAAAGGATCCCCTTAATTCATTCGTGCATGGATTCTTTGCCTTTGGTCAGCATCAAATTCAATTATTTTCAGATCTGGATCGATGTATTTCACTGCCCGTCTGACTGTATGCACAGCGGCCGACTGGTACTGACGCTTAACACGTTAGCAACGGATAAGTGCGGACATCCCCACTGAAAACTGGAAAGCCTGAGAGATATATAAGAAACCCATCTAGCAATGTACAGAAATGTATCATTAGGTTATATGCTCAACAATATATCATACATTTTTGCAATTGCGATTGAACTATATTTTTGCAATTGCGATTGAACTACCTTCACTTTGGTTTCAACACTTGCAAAACCTTTCATCAGTCGTTCGCTACAGAATAACAATTAGGATTTTGGTTACAATAGTTCCTCAAAACTTTTGTACAAACTGCTCGATATCAACGATCTGCAATTGCTTTCAACAATCTGAACAAACGTCAAATACAATTACGAGCTGCTTTCAACAGTCTGTAAAACAAACAATCTGCAAAATAATTAAATCAAACATTGATATGGAGGGATCCCTATAGATCAACATCTGCCACCATCCAGGTGGTAACATTTCATCTGTGAATGCTACCATCTTTATCTTGAATAAGGAACTGCCATGTGAAGCAGAAGTTAGCTCAACTGTTGTAATCTGTTTATTTACTACACATGTTTTATATGGAATTGGTTTACATACACTCATAGAATTACATCTAGGTACCTACGTAGCTATGCTAACTTATGTGTAATAAATACATATATGTTAAATGTTTTGACGATTGTTGATTAAATACTTCAGATTGTTCAAAGTGAAGGTAGTTTACTTGCAATTGCAAAAGGTACAGTGTAAGCACCCTTAGTTACCGAACGTTTAAAGAAAAGGTAGGACAATGAATCGTTAGTGAAGAAAGGTACGAACTGCAAGCCTACGAAGGACAATCGTAATTGGGAATAATAATAATATTAAGCAATGTAAAAAAGTAAAATGAACACTTACGAACACGGAGGAGAGAGAAGTTGAAATAGAAAAAAGCGACAAATACAAGTCACACTCCAGGCTAAAATTTTTGTTTTGCTCAATTTCTTTTCCTGTGTTTAAAATGATACGAAAATAAACTGTAAGCAGAGGGGCGGAATAACTTAGAAAAAGGCGACACATGACGGCACGGAGTAAGGCTGCACTTATTTCTCATCACTTTTTCCCCGCTTTCAACAAGATATGAAAGAGCGGGAGACTCGGCCGGGAGGTGAGGCGGATTCACCAGGAAAAAGCGACACATGACGGCAGGTGGCGGGTCATTATGTTGTCTGCGACGAGGACGTCCACGGTAACACGCAAAGGCTTTCAGCACGTCAGAGATAACGGATGACAAATAAAGAAAATAAACATGCACTCTAAGTTATCTCTGCTACTCTGTACTGAGTATTACACACACAATCTCGTTGCTAGAGAGTAGGGGCACGACGCGCTGAATGTATCAGATAGATAAGCAAATGTGTGTGAGATTTTTACAGTGGCCATTGTCGAACAGAAGATCGCAAGTTCCGAAAAAACCTGACAACAAATAGACAAACTGTATACAATTATGTTTCCCGTAAGCGCCCCCCTCCCCCTCAGGTAGTTACAATACCTACATATTAACAATTTGGCATGCACAACGACCAAGCGGTCGCGTTTCAAAATAGCGCAATTACAATTGAATTTGGTCAAGTTTTCTTACTTTGAGGGCACTAGTTTCAAACAAAAATTTTTGCTCCCACTGCACTACCGTACGCACTTTACGGGAGAAAGCGCCCTCTGGTATTGAAGCAGCACAGCCTGAATAACATAAGGTTAACGGGAAGGTATGACCCAACGGTCCGCGCACTACCCATGCCAATGGGAAAATCAAAGGCAATTTACAGGAGAAATATTTACAGGAGGCAGCATTGGATAGTCAGATAAAAAATTCTGATTGGGCGAGAGTTACGCAGAGGCAGTATTTCATCTATTATTAAATTATATTATATATAAAACACCACACACAAAACAAAGTACGTCAGGCCCACCAAAAAATATATAAAGACAATTCAGCATAACTAAAATCATACTCGGACGACGATGAAGAAAGAATCCACTGCGAGTAACGTGCAATGGCAGTTACGGTCAAGAAACGCAGGCCATCATCGGACGATAGCAAAAATAACTCGAGAGAGCTTCGCATAGAACCAACCTCAGCTACGTAGGTACGGGGGCGAGACGATCGAGCGACGAATGCGAAGCCAAATTTACGAAGAAAGAACGCCCGTGTTCTTTTCTCAGTGGCACTTCCAATCCCGAAGTATTTGCTGCGGTGCTTCGCCCAGAACTTAGGGGTGTGAGGGCAGGGCGATGAGCCAAGCCAATTGCGAAGTCATGAAAGAAAAGAGAACTTTGACGTCAAGGCAATTGGGGGCTTTAGATTGCGCCGGCAGCGAAGACTGAACAGTAGCATAAGAGTGGAAATTGGATCGGTGATGGAGGTGCAAGCTAAGTGGGGCGGCTGAGGACATGCTGGAGGCGCGGGTATAGGCCAGCAGTGACCCATGGAAGTGCAGGGTTGGCAGGCTCAATGGCAGTGCAAAGTGGAGCGGTAATTATATAGGAATACTTGTTCCCAGGAGCCAAATATTGGGCGGCCAAGGGGAAACAGTAAACAGATTGCTGAACACGAAATGGCACCTCAATAAAGACTATAAACTACATCAAAAGTGCTACCAAGAGAAGCTACCTAAGAAAATGGTGTATCATTCACTTACAAAACATATTGGGGAAAACGTTCAAGTGAGACAAAGCCTCTGCAGCATGATCTTGTTTTTGAACGATTGTGACGAAAAAAAAAAAGACCTCAAATACAGTATTTTACGATTGGAACACGAAGCGAAAACATTGAGTGATGGTGCGGGACGCTCCAGGCGCCATGGATCCAAGGGTCGATTAAGAGCTCAGAAAGCAATCTGCGAGATTTTAGGAAGGAAATTTATGATGTAGTGCCGGAACACAATGACTCAACGGTGCTTCCGGGCAGCAACAAAACTTTTATGGCAAATAGGGTACGAGTATCCCGATCGAAAATTTATAGGCATTTACTGACTGACTTTGAGTAATAATGGGCGGTATCGGATGACACCAGATAAATGCCTATAATTTTCCAAGTGGGCTAAGTAGCAGTGCTTCCTATGTTCAGAACATCCCTTGCGGCACGACAGGCCCCAGGTCATTTTTTTTCAAATTCAGCTTATGCAATTCTCCAGCTTTTGAAAATTTAAGTATACTTGAACTTTTCTCCGAGTGATTCGTATACAGTAGATGTCAGTAATGCTATAATGAACGTTTCATCGTCGTCAGCACTGATCAAAATTGTTAGGGAAATATCCGTTGGGGCAAATATCGGTTGGCAGACACATTAAGCAACAGAAATAGAAAGCTTATTAAAATATTGAAGACAAACTCCTGATCAAATAAAGATATAATGCTCTAACGAACTTACAACATCTACACTCATACCCATATTGCAGGAGTTTAGCTTATCATGTTCAACACCGAAAGTCGCCCAAAAGGCGACCCAACAGAAAAGGATAAGTTAAAACTTAATGAGCAGTTGAAAAGTTCGTTTTGGAAACAATCACGAGACTTAGAAAAAAAAAAGTGCACTGAATATGGTGAAAATCGGAAATAAGCGTTCCTTCGGGGAGAAGATAATAGTCAGAACACACCTGAACACCCAAACGACATACAATAACTTCAGCTCGGTACCTGATATATTCTTTATATTGAATGCACTTTACAGTCACGCGCTTGTGCACGCTGTACCGGACTTAAGTTTCAGATCACGAGCAATTATGCACTTTGAATAAATTGTCCAACTCACACGTTGTTTCTGAATGCTCCATGCTCATCATTCGGTGTACTGTAGATGTCATACAATAAATAATCTAAGGGAAGATAGCAGACGACACATGCACTTAGCAAGCCAAATTTTACACTAAGACTCACCTGTACCTAATGGCAAGGACAAGGTAATGAAGAATGACGATAGTTCGCAGCGCTGTATTTTGTAGTAAACAAATGTTTCTTCCTCTCTTCCAGCAAGATGGCAACAAACCGTGTCAACAGAAGTCCAACTTGGTCGACTCCAGCAAAAACTCGCGTGCTTTCTATAGCAGTTGCTCGTCGGAAAATTTTTCCGTCCTCATTTTGCAGAAAAGCATTGGGAGTTCTGAGAGGGATGGGATTGGCGCGCTTCTGTCCTTACACAGAATACCTACATTTGTGGAATACGACGGGTACGGCTCGGGGAGATCAGTTCCATCGCAGGCTGAACAGAGAGCGCTGTAGAACACATTACTGAAATGAGCCAGGTAGAGAGTGGTCGGGGCACTGAACTCGGGCAATGTTGCACAAGATGACACAGTCCAAAAACACCAGAAATGCCAGCTGACCTTGTTTCAGCACATTTATAGAAAGAAAGTACGCTGATCAATAAGATTCTTGGGCTGCGAAGACCGCCTGAAACTTGCAAATCTGCTGAGTCCAATTCAGCCTTCAAACACGGAAGCGAGCACAAGCTCGCTCCAAAGTGCGACTTGGACGCATCGACACATGTTCGTTGAGAAGCGGTGCACTGGTGCGTGTGTTCAGGTACAATATTCGAGAGTTGAGAAAGGGATACAAATACGATGTTAACGAATAAGCAGTCCACTAAGAACGAAAACTGGCGCTAGTGGGTTAGAAACAGTACGACATCTCAGATATTCCGTGTTTTCTATGTGCAGGTTTTAATAAATTTTTACAATTTTGTCGCCTCGAGAGAGGTGAAGCCACTCGTGAAATCTACAAACTTGAGCCAAATTCGGGTATAGTTCATATGTAACGCTATTATTATATTGAAAAAATAGATAATACACAGTTTCCAAGGGTCTGGGGGAAAGGCACACTTGGCACGCTTACCCACATTAAGGCACTTGATCCAATTCAACGAAGTCGAGTAGCCACCTGCTCGGTTACGGCGATGAAGGTAAACGCTGCGACATACCGGCCCGCTGCTCCTCCAGACTGTGGTACCGCTTGGTTCGGGATGATAGAGCGTGATTGGCTGAAGAGGATAGCAACAGGAGGTGAGCTCTGGGGGCGCACCTAGCTGCCCACCTGGCCCCACTCGCCGTAACTTTGGTTCCTCTCAGGTCGAGGTGGCGTAGTACACCAGCAAGTTCGGTGCATTGGTGGGAAGGTATGGCAGGAATGGGCGGAAGGTTCTTGTACTCTTTCTGCAACTGACCGCTAGCGAGGGAAGGTTTGAGTTCCTTCCACCTCCTGTAGAGGAAGCGCCAAGCGAATCTGGACGAGGCTTCTGGCCGCAGCAGCAGGTAACGTATGCCGCTGTCGCTGACACCCCGAGCGCCCTTGACGCACAGCACCTGCAGGGAGGAACAACTACGACCCACCACTCGCAGAAGGGAATCGTCAGCAGTGTGACGCAGCTGCAGTCGCGTGAGATGAGGCAGTCCACATAGGAGGGCGGTTAGTGCTGGTAATGCAAGGGGCAAAGGTGTGTAACTCAGAGTGCGAAGCTCCGGGACGCGCGCCAGCAACAGCAACAGCGGGTCAGGTTCTACTTCAACCCAGTGGAGGTCCATGGGCAACCACGGAGGTCGGATCTGCTGGATTCTCCATATTACCGAATCTACCTCAGGTCCCAACTTACAAAGCCAAGATCCGACATTCTTGTAGGCCTCGTGGTTCGTCTCTGCCCTCAGAACGTGCACCACGAGTCGCGACACTTTTTCTAAGCATATCAACCGTAGGGAAGAGACGCACTTTTGCTTGCTACGAGTTGAGTCAGAGTCCGAATTACCTGTTCCATGAAGAGGACTATAGAATACACTGGAGTCCAGATGGTTCGATGCATGGTCAAGAATATAGTCGGGTGAAGAGAGAGACTGTGTGGCGTGTAGCGACTGAAGGACGCAGGAAGAAGTGTCGGACCGATGGAGCTGGCGTTGCTGGGACCTGACATTACGGACTGTGCGGCCCTTGCTTTTGAGGTCAGATAAGCAAGTGTTGAGGAAGGCCAGCTCGCTGGCTCGCTTACTAAGGGATATGGCACTAGGGTGTAGGGTCTCCATCATACCGTAGCATCCCGGTACACAACACACCGATGTCAAATCACTTAAAGCATATACGGCACCGCACCTTTCATCAAAATCTCGATCGTCCTCTTCCTTTTCCATGTTACAATCGAGTAATAACTTTCAACTTCTGTTAGATATGAAGAAATAAGATAAGATTATGTGTCCGACATAGTTCAACTGAGGCACATCAAAATGAGCTGGTGTGCGAAACAGATATGCGTAAATCGCCAACTTTAAAGTCCTTTGAAAATACCTGAAATAGAAAAATTAAAGTTTGAGAAGACATATTGTACGATAGCGTCAATACAGCACCACTGCATGGGAAAGTGAGGGCAGCTGAATAGAAGATGCGTCGAGTAGTGCACGGGCCCCGGGATATGTCATTTGGGATGCTCGCAAATGAACGGAAAATACATCGAGCAACGTACAGACTCGGGAACATGACTTAGTTAAATCTGCCTTTAAACTAACACCACCGACTAGCGAGAGATTCATTTTTGAGTAAACACAGCACCCAACTATGAAGGTCACTCATAGCTATGTTATTAGTATCACAGCTCCACACTGATGAGTGAGAGAAGACTCATATTTTGAAACACCGGAGCCAATCTAGCAAAGCTTGCACAGCAAAGTTACAATAATTAAATCAACATCAGGGGAATAGGGAAGAAAGAAAAAAAGAAGACAGTAATGTAGGTGCAGAAAGAGAGGCATAACTACGAGTAAGGTAGTGCATGGAGACTACACGGAGGGGAGAGGGGGGAGGGGTGCAACCCGACATAATACTACAGAACCAATCATCGTACACAGTCGCACCAGCGGGCTATAGGTTCCGCAATACCAAGTTGGAACTGAATGGGGGGAATGCGCCAGGTAAATGAAACCGATAATAAACACCGAGAAGAACAAAGTATCTGGAATGGAGGGAATATTGTCCCCTGGTCACAAAGGCGGTGATGAGCAATTACGGGCTGCGCAGCTCTCATCAAAGTACATGAACAATAGCTGAACAGCAGCAGCAGCAGCAGCAGCGACAACAGCCGAGCAGCCCCGCTACATAGTTGGATATCATCGCACTCGATCGTCCTCATACTTGCACGCATCAAAATCAAAAGCACAGACACGTGCGGCAGAAACAATGGCGACACATTCGTTCAAATCCAGTCTTGACTCCAGTGCCATAAGAGAGAGAGAGCGAGGCAAGGCCTGTTCCTGCATGCCAGTATGTACCATAGATTTCCCGACTTTGTTAACAAAAACGCCTCTTTCACATCAACATTAATTATAACCTAATGAACTCAATACTATAAAGCGAACACAAATACAAACAAAGTCAATCTCATTGGCGAAGATCAAAGAACACCTAAAAAAAGAGGAACAGACTGGAAAAATATTTGTTCCCACGAGACACACAGAACTGAACGCATCATACCTCCAAGAAGTAGCATCTGCAAGGGAAAACTGTTATACAAAAAAAAAGAACATTCACTGAAATATAATCATTTTCAGTAGATACATTATGCAAGAAAATGTAAAGAAATAAGCACCTGTCACGCCAGTAAGCTAAACTTTAAGACTGGCACATAGTTCAAGAATCGACGGATGCCCTGTTATAGATTGCAAATGTAAGAGAAATACTGCTAATAAAAAACGAGGTATCTATATACCTGAAGCTCAGCGTGAACTTACGTTGCCTCGTCATAGTGTGCACGAAAAAGGTGGCATGTATAAAACAACGTTCACTAATCACTCCTTAAGGTTAACAGTTAATCGTCCAGCAGAAATTTCAGATAGTGCTGTTTATTATTATTATTATTATAACACTTTGTTTAACCTCCGTAGTCGCAGCTAAATAGTGCTGTTTTCACAACCAATGAGTACCGTATAGTGGGAGATGGAAAAGGATAAAAACTACGTACGGACTGGCGCGCTGTATAAGAAATTCATAGAAATTAATCGACGGACGCAGAACAAGCAGGTACCACAAGGACCGGTCACACCACGCAAAGAGGTAAGGCAAGAATTAAGAGACTGGTGCGTTGCGCAAGAATGAGCGGATGCAGAACAAGCACCACAAGGATCGGTCACGTCCGACCGAGAGGCAGGACAAGCACTGACAATGTTTGCAGGCGCAACACTGCCATGTTTGTCCAGGCCTGACACCAATGACAACAGAGTTTGGGCGATCGGCCCGTTTCTAACAGGAATAATATTGCAATTATTACAAACGGAATTTTGCTCGTTTTGAAACTTCGAAAACCAAAAAGTTCTGGCACTGCATGCCCACCCCGAAGGGTCAGTCTCCCACCTCGAACAACACGACAGATCCCAAAAGTTTTACCCTCAAAACAGAATACAGTATGTGACACAACTGGATCTTAGGCTGAATTAATTAAAAATGGAATTAGTTTGAACGTCATGAAGCTACGTGAATCTTCATAAAGTAAAAATAAAAGCAGACTATGCTGTCGGCGGTACGTAAACACCAGCTACAACGAAAAATGTTATAAACACAACGCAAGGGATGTCCGAAGCTCGTCCGTTAAGGATGATCGCAAAAGAGTTACCTCAATGCACGGCAGTTCTTGGTTACTACACGTACGCGCCGTTCATGTAGCTTTTTTCTGTTTCTTTGTCTTGACTTCGCATCATATATATTTAACAGGCAGTTAACATAAAACATTTTGGCTGGTTTTGCTATTCGTGAATTTCATATTTAAAGGAATATTGCATTGCTATAGCATATAGGGAAAACGAGAAGAGCTCTCAGCCAGTATCTATATAAATGGTAAAAATACGTAGCTTGAAAAGTCCAATTTCCTTAGTGAAAAAAGTAAAGGCTATAAATTGTCGGTGATTTTCGCGGAACAGATGACCGACTTCGAAACGGAAATGCGCTCGTCGACCCTCCCTTCGCTCCAGCTACTCGTAAAACGCCGGTATCAGAACATACAAGTAGGTAGGTATACATACACAGTGAAGCTGAGGCATCACGTTGTCCCGTTGAGGACAGGACAAAATCACCCTATTTCCTACATTATTGAGTCTTTTGTAACAAGAACAAGAGAAGGTAGGTACTTAGGGCGAGGCAGCGAACAGCCACAGGCTGTACACTCCATTGACTTGCCTGTCTGCTAATATTTAAAGAAAATGAAAGGACTAAAAACCGAGAGAAATAGACGAAATGAAATTTAAAAAATATAGAAAAAAAATGCAGCGTAAGCAGGATAAAAATTGAAGCAAGAAAAGAAGTTTTCAACGGCAAGCAAGGTTAAAAAAAACTAGAGCACTCTGAGAGCGCATACCTCCGCCAAGTGAGGCAACGGTAGTAAAAAATTAAAATTGGCTCTGAAACCATGATTTTCTTTGTATCAGCTCCAAAATCTAATCATCTGTGCCTTTTGACAGTAATAACAGCTTGTGCAATTTTCTTGAAGATCCGTAATAACTTTTTGAGTTATACTGCTAACAAACGTTATGACAAACATGAGTCAAACATAAAAAACGAAAGAACCGGTCTGCACCAAAATTTAATCATTTATGTCTTTCAACATTACTAACAACCCCTATAAAGTTCATTAAGATCCATTCATTATTTTTTGAGTGTTCGTGCAAACAAGCATAAAATTGAAAACAGTGACAAACAAACGAACAACCGGAACACCACAAAAAATTGATCATTTATTCATTGTGATATGCCTAACAACTCATATGAATTTCATAAAAATCCGCCCATATAACTTTTTGAGTTATGGCATTGAGAAAAATGTGACAGACAAACAAACAAACGGATGGACGGATCTTCATCAAAAGTTAATCATCTGTTCCTCCTAACATATCTAACAATCCCTGTAATTTTCGTCAATATCCGTCCATAATTTTTTTGAGTTATCTTGGTGACTGACAGACAAACCCGACGAAAACATAGCCTCCTTGGCGGAGGTAATAACAACAGGCGTAGGTACGTTAAAATAAAAGAGTCGCGATGTAGCTCGCAGAATTTTATATCATGGCAAGAGCAGGGCAGCAGACCAAGTGTTTGCGTGAAGCACGCGCCCAAAGATGGGCCCCCAGGTGCAGCCAAGCAGAGCTTAATATCTTTAGAGGCACGGAGCAGAACACGGAGTTTGGGCGCAAAACCGTCAGCAGTCTGCTAGTCAGAGCTACAAAACTTTATATTAAGATAGGCAAAAAAAAAAAAAAGAAGAAACTGAGTTCATGCTCAAAAACTTTATGTAAAAGCATGTCAGTTCTGCAAAACTTTACATCTATAAAAAGGCAGAGCAAAAGAGAAGTCCTCATGCAAAAACATACATCAGAAGCATGACAGCCAAGGAGTACTGCAGAACGACAGGGAAAATGCCGAAATTCCTGAGCAGAACCATCAGCAGCCTGCCAGCCTTGCAGAACTTTATGTCTACTGTGCATACTAATAAAGGGCAAAAAAACGAGGTCCCCAAGCGAAAACTTTACGTAGCAGCATGCCAGCGTTGCAGAACTCTACACAAATAGAGCAGCAGGCAGAGCAGAAGACGAAGTTCCCGAGCAAAACCTCCGCAGCCTGCCAGCCAAGGAGAGAATGTATCCAAGGCGCAGCCATAAGTTCGGTGAAGCGAGAGTTAAAGCCGAATTTAATGAGGCTGTTGCCAACTCTTATCGTACCAACAGGAAATCTTGGCACTTTGCCTTATATACTTCCTGCAGAGCAGATAAGCGGTTCTGCTGTTCCAAGGAATATAAGCCAACGAATAGTTTTTCCTAGGAGCTGCGAGCTGTTTCTTCAGCGACAAGGTAACGTCTTGTATTTTACTTTTTCTTTTCACCTGTCGACGATAACGTTCAACTTTCTTGAAGTAATATAAACTAATTTTGGCTTACAGGAAGACAAGAATTTCACCGACAAGAACAGACGAGGAAGCAGGTTTACATTCAGGACTATATAGTGCACGTGCATCGCCTTATGGCTAAGGAAAGGAAAAGTAAGCGATTTCTCCATATGGTAACAGACTGATTAGTTGCACTTCGTACTGGCTCTGATCCAAAGCTAACACTGCGCCTCCACCCAAATCCAATGAGCATTTGCTTAATAGTCCTAAAGCTTGAAGTAAAAACTTCGAGCTCAGAAAAAGACCTGTACATTCAGCGCTTCCTTCGAACAAGAGTTAACGCTTCACCACCTCTCACGACGAATGAGCGTTTGTCGAGTTTTCCTAACGATAAGGTTCCTAATACACTTCGAGCTAAGAAAAGACGTGTGCGCTTTGTACGTGAATACATTGTTTAAGCCTCTCTAAACAGTATGCTTTCAGTACTATTTTAGAACAAAAGTTAGCGCTTTGCCTCGTAAAAAAAAACAAGGTCGCGTGTACAAACATTGAAACATTCTCTCAATATTTCCAGAGGAGCAAACATGAAGTGGCTTGTGCGGTGCTATAGAACAGGCATGCCCTCGCTTATTAATAAACTCGTGCAATACTGACCGCAACGAAAACATTGCATCTCGTGCTACGTAAGTTAGGCTAGCTTCACTAATTAATTTAGAGTTTCAGGTGTACTACCATTTTTAATTTCTGCAATTTTTGTGATGAAGTCTTGCTCTTATGGTAACATTTTTCACCAGTCTTCGTTGTGGTTGGCGTCTACATTGATGGGATACTAAACGCATCGTGATTTCCAGGTGTGCCACGGGTAGACGCAGGAGTCTCACTAATGCAGAAAAAAGCTTCTTTAGTGAAAAATACGGATAATGGAATTTCTCCCGGAGTGATGCACGCTCCATCGGTCTCCATGTTCACACTGTGAAGCGATACTAGGGAGACCCACAACTAGGAAAACTCGATCGGATTGTGGAGCCCCGAGTGCTAGAAAAAGTTACTACCGTACCCGTGACCTTCGTTCTGTGGGCGGGGGGGGGGCAATTGCTCAAGAAACCAGGATTGACACAGAGAAGAGAATTTTTCTGCGACTAACCTGCCAAATGTACCAAAAACAAGATGTTGGTTGTTACGGGACATTGGTAGCTAAGAACCTTAAAGATGAAAAATAACCTCCACTTACTCCCAGACCCCCAAAAAATTACGGTTGCAATGGGCTCAAAAACACATTAAAACAAAATGGCATCACATTCACAGATGAAAGCAGGGTAACTGTTGATGGACCAGACAAATTGGGGAAACGATAGGTTGGAAAAGGGGAAGATCTCCACTCGAGTTTCAGTCGGTAACAGGGAGGCGGAGGTATGATTCGGTAGGGAACAGTTGGAAATGAAGCAGCGGAACCTTTTGGTGCGCCTGAAGGCGTAAGAATTATTTCTGCGGCTTACTGTCAATTTTCTGAATCAACTTTATTCCCATGGCTTGAAGACATTCCATTGCAGAAGCGTCGCAGGTTGATATTGCAGCGTGGCACTGCACTGCTCCGTCTCACGCTGCAAACACACGGAAGCTTTCTTGTCAGTGATGGGCTGCAGTGGCTAAAGTTCGATAGTGTGGCCTCCATTTTCACTCGATTTGAACCCAATCGAAATTATTTGGGGAATTCAAAAGCAGTATCTTTAGGAGGATAGCAAGCAATACACACCCAAAGAAGACTTAGGGAAACCGATTAGGTTGACTGTAAGCAAATACGTTCGTCTCAGGTAAAAAAAATTGACCGACTCAGTGGACAAATGACTTCAACTTGTTCTACAAAGCGAACACTCCTGTGTAAAGTGTTAAATTGTTTTCTTTTTCATTATTTAGTTTCGTATCATATATAAATGTTCTTGTCCATCAATAATCATCATTGTCCACATAAAAGTTGTTCTAACTCTATTCAAAATTGAATTTTCGTTTAGTAAATTTTTGCGGAATAAAGTTAATACCGTGGTACATCTAAATATTGGAGAAAATACGGCAATGTTTAAGAAATTAAAATTACTTAGAGTAAGGTGATCATAGGTGAGGATGAGCTTAATTCAATAGCGCTAATAAGTCGGTCCTGGAGCGCTTATAAGTCGGTAGCATAGATACGGCAGCATGGACGACGTGCGAGTCACAGTTCACTTACAGAAGATAGTTGTGTCATATTTGAGTGTATGCCTTTCACTCCTAAAATTTCAGGTTTGTGACGTCAAAATTACGTCACGCCACTGTGGAAATACCAAAGATTTCCAATTCATAAAGAGAGACAGAAACGAGCAATCATTATCAGTTACGACCGCGCGTACAAGATAAAAAATTGATCCATTATTATTGTAACAGTAGCAGAACGCACACGTAGAATACTCAACGGGGTTGGTATGAATAGCTGCAGCTGAATTGAATATTTCACGAATAGAAATTTAGGCTTTGAGGTATTGTTTATTAAAAGAAACACATGCATCTCAACTTCATTCTTTTAGCTTTTGAAATATTTTTTGCATCTATGAGTTTTGTTTTACTAGAAAACCCAAGCACAGTTAACTAATACTGCGGTATTCGGAAGCAAGAGCCAACTACATTATACTAAATAGCTGGTAACAGTCACACCACGAGGCTCAAATCCAGACAGGAGCTGAGACCCAGGCTCCGGTCCTCTCTGAGCTAATGCCACAGTGTCAGCAAAAACTACCGCATATCCACAGGCAAGAGCCCAGCAAATCAACAGCCACCATACCTAACAGTAAACAGCAGCAGGTTTAGGAAGCTGAAGCGAAACGACATAAAGTGAGTTACGACTCGCTTGACAGACACAGTGCATAAAACCAATTTGGGGCAGCGGCTGGCAAAGCCGACACAGATCAAAGGAGCAGAGAGACCTGCCTGCCTCTTGTAGCGAGCGACTGCGTACGGGAGGGTTGGACCTCAGAGGTGTCCTGGAGCGGCGCAGAAACGAAGTACGGCAATGTATTTACATGGCGCGGATGGCGTGACTGCGTGTGTACCTGCCACCCCTGGCAGTGCAAACAGACCGGCGGAGAGGCTTGCTATAATACGCATACACATACAGTCAGTATGCATGCATCGCCTGTTCTGGGAGAAGAGTCGCACAGTGCCGCGACTGGCCAATAGAGCAAGCAATAATTGGTGCAATCCGCGTCAGCTGGCATGATTTGTGGATCTGCAACCTGAAACAAATGGGATAATATAGAACAGAGTCTCTTAAACATAGAGAAACTGCAAATCCCGAACCATCGCAACATAGCATGTTAGCGCAAACAGGGTTAGAGCGGCGTAGTCTGAGTCAGTAACAGCCGGGCATTGTGGGGGCCACGAGTCGGAGTCGGGAACTCATTTATCCCAGGAGTTAGAGTCACAGAAACCGTTTCGTTTTTTAAAGAAAATGTGAGTCGGACGCATTTAAGAATCAAGAAGTCGGAGTCGAAGAATACCTGGACTTTAGCCACCTTGGGCACCTACATATGGCAGAGTAGGCAGGCAGCTCACGCGCTGTCGATTGGCACAACACGTTAGACTAGGGGTGGGCAAACTATACGGCCCGCGGACCAGACCCCTCCTCCCCCCAGTATTTTTTTTTTAATTCGGCCCGCCGAAGATTTCGGGGTCTTTGATATATTAAAGCACTTTAACCAATTATAAGATTTTCTAAGCAATTATAAGATTTTTCTCAAATTTCACATCTGCAGCCAAAACGTTATTTTTTGCTGCACAGCCCACGGTTTCGATTAAAAGTGAGGATTAACGCTGTATTTCATTTTTATCTGTTTATGTTCGATAGCTTTGCATCGCTGCTGGTCCGGCCTGTCTGTCAATTTTTAAACATTTATCTGGCCTCCGATTCTTAAAAAAATTGTCCAGCCCTGCGTTAGACTGTAGAGTGACGTACTAAGGTCTTGATTAAATCTGGTGAATTCGGACACGGTCAATGTACGTACAAAGCTTTGATTCCAAAATATCCAGAACTATGAAAACTGGCACAAGAAAAGCAGGGGTGAGAGCTCAAAGCGACTGCAGTTTACAAATTGGTCAAGGAAAGCTAGAATACCTATTTGTGTGTATACGTGAGTTTGCAAACCATACTCGCATTAATGCTGACAAGTGGACAACCTTTCAACTAAAACGAAATGCACTTTAGCCATAAGCGACAAAAGCACATTCTCATCTACCAGCATCCATAAGCTGCGAAACGACTTAACTGGGATTTGCCAATGGATAGTAAACACCCCGCCACTCCGCACATATCTCTAACACTTCTTGAATCAATGAAGTGTGAATATCAATAAGTCTGAAGGTAACATCTCTCTGGGTGAATAAACGAATTTGCCCAGGATTACTTTCTCTTTGTAGGCTCACAGTTTCAAAACGAACTCAGCATCAGAGACGGCAGCAGGCTTTCATTCGAGGATTAGATTTCCTGTCTCCGCTCAAGACGAACCGTTTGATGAAACTGAGAGCAGGTGGGGGCTTGCACCCCTATATCCTGGAAACTCAAAACGAAAAAGAATTACCTTGAAAATAGTTCTTCGTTCCGAAGTGAGGAACAGACAATAGGTACTTTCAAGTTTACAAACACCGTAGATATGAGAGAAGTTTAAGCTCTTCACCTATTCAAAATCAGTTTTCGTACAGTTGAATCTCTATAACTTCGATTTCCTATATACCTTTAAAAAGCAAATCTACACAGGAGTCCAATTAGAATTATCTTTCACGAGGTAAACACAGATTTACCGTTACAGACATTGGTAAAAATTTCCTTTAAGCACATTCAAAAAATTTTTATAACTGACTCATTTTTCAACGAAGATTACGAGTCCGAAATCTGTTTTGTCGGTCGGCTCTACTTGTGAGACATACGACTTTGAAGTTCCCACTGGGAAAAAATATTCGGCAATGGTATGCTGTAATTGAAAATCTTTTAAATAGTTTTTTTTTTAACCTAGCCTAAGCTAATTTAACCACGCCCGGATACTTGATTACGTCTTCCCCACCCAAAAATCCCAGTTTCCCAAGTGTCCCCTAAGATTGTTCAACAATGTATCGTAACTTGAAAATGGTATAACTTAAAAATATTGCGAAAATCGAAAAATTAACATGAATAAAATGTTAATAAAATACAATTTTAGGAATACTGTGCGAGTTTCATAACGATCAGACCATAAATGACGGAAATAAGCCCCCTGTTCCTTTTGGGGGGGGGGGGGGG